>CANYCX013492259.1:0-10550 GCA_948193385.1 Breynia disticha f. nivosa | reverse complement strand
AATGGTAAACCAAAATTGGACCAGTGGTCGATTCACCGATTCACTGGTTCGACCAACCGGTTCAGCCCGATTTTATTTTTGTAACATTGTGTTGATTCAATTAATGACCTATCCTCCAAATACCACCGTTTTGGTCCTTTTGGAGGTCCTAAAAAAGGAAGAAAACGCCGCCGACTTCTTCCCCATTTTGTCGACCAAATCCCCAACCAAACCCTTAACCCATCTTGCCATTTCTAATGTCACCTCCCTCACTACGCAGCACTACTAATCTCAGTCGCCTTCCGCCGCAGTTGTGTAGCTGTCCCATTCATCGCTTCTTCTTCTGTGGAGCAATTCATATGTACTCTATGTTTGCTGATTTTATTATTTTATACCATCTAAAGAAAAAAAAAATTAAAAGTCACGCCAAATCACAGCTGACACATCACTAAAATAAGCAGTTTGGTCCTCAATCTCTGAAGAAGACAAGAACACCCCAAATGCATGCCTATCATATTGTACGTACATGAGTCTGAATTCTGAAATTCCTATAATTGTGTATGGCTTTAAAACGAATTCAGTTTCGCATATTAAAATTCGTTTTCGGGAAGAAAATAACATTTGCCGTATTTAGTTACGAACCAGTAAAAGTTGCAGTCGCTAGTAAAATCGAGAATCATAAGGTTGTTCCAATCCAGAAAACATGTGAATGACCTCATTTGGGCATTCTGAAAAAAGAAACCCTATGATTGTAAAGCTCCAGAGAGGGTGACCACAAATTGATTATTTGAACTCATACCCCACCATTGATTATGCAAATTGCACCCACCTCACATGGCCTGTAGTTGCAGTCCCCAGTTTTTCAAGAGTCCTAGTCAGCCATTGTTGCGACTCACAAGAGAGAAGCTACTGGTCCTGTCTTGAACCCTAACAACAAAATCAAATGCCAAAATTGAATGTGCCGTGGATATTGCTTTTGGCAATCACCGCATTTTTTATTAGTGAATACGTACGAAAAATAAGGACTTGATTTGAATAGAAGATGATAGATGGAGAGAGTGGTCCAGGAGCGGCCTAAAGTATGAAGCTTTGAGGTATTTAAATGCGGAAAGGAAGGTTTGTTTTTGTGGTTGTGAAGAAGCTTTGAGGGCGTGGTCTCTGCTTCCTATAAATATTTCTCTCTTTCCAGTCTGTACTTATTTATCAATTTGTTAAACCATGACAATACCTTCTTTCTGATCTTTTAGATATACTTAGGAAAAATTGTCATAACACGATAACACCACAAGTAAATTTAACGTTTAAATGACTAAAAGGAAAAAAAAAGAATTACAGACAACAATTATTTAATACCTTAAATTCATATTCATATTTCCGAATCAACTCGTTTATAATCCGTCTTAATGTTTGAATCTCTGCATATCAAAACTGAACCCATCTTCGTCGAAATGTCTTGAACTCGACTACCCTACATCAACCAAATTGTTTAAACACAATGAAATATACTCTTCACCTACCGATGAATATAGCTATGTTGACAAATTGAGTTTGACAGAACATGAACACTGTGATGCACTGCTTAAGAAACTGCGAGAGATAGTAAGCGGATGAGGAAATGGAAGTTCAAAGAGACCCACCAATAACATGTCCCCCCGGATTGACGCAGTCTAATCACTCCCAATTTCCAAGACACAACCACACCATTACCCTACGACAGTAGTACTCTCATCAGGACCCACTCATCCAACTGCAGGGATTGGAGATGTGGAATCGAATGGCCGCTAATGGAGTACAAGTCACAGGCCAGTGATAGCAACTCATACTCGTCGAAAATCAAACCTTCCAATCACACCCCCACAACCGTCCCTCTGTATCTAGGGGTTTCTCTGGTGTACTCGTTTGGCCTAATTACCCAACACATCCTTGTGTTTTGTCATCTCGATAACGACTTTCAAACCAACCGCGTTTCTACGCCGATTGCTAACGTGATTAGTTGCAATTGATTACACTATGGGTTGATTTACAGGTTAGAATCCATACTTGTCATGATAAAATATTGATAGAAGAATATATCATAAACGTTTTATAGAACAACAAAATATGACAAACCCAAGAGGGGTAGCCCAGTGGCGCGGGCACCTCAGGGTGTTCGATCCCACAAGGGTTCGAATCCGCCTGAGTGTAAAATCCCCCTGGGCCAGCTCCATTGCCTCCCGGAGCGAACCCGGATTAGTCTCGTCCAATGTGTCAAGGACACCGGGTGGTTCTGACAAAAAAAAAATGACATTTTTTACACGATTACAACATTACCCAAATAATACAATTTAATTTTTATAATATTTATGTCATTAAAAATAATTTTTTTTAAAAAATAACACAACATAATTTTGGCAGAATTAGCATGCATTGTATCATGGGCTAAAAATGTTAACTCCAAATTTATTTGGAGTATGAACCAAAGTTCTAAGTTGTAGAAATTTCTACACCTTTCGACCAAAGTATGAATGAACATGAAATTTTCTAACTACTTTAGATATTATCTTATTTAGGTATTTAAAATGTAGAATATTCTGGAGATGTATGGAGCGTTGTACATATGTTAGAAATGTAGAGTAATGCAGAGGATGTATCTCTATCCTTTGAAAAAAAATATATCTCCATATGAAGTAAAAACATTATAAATACCCTTGGGAGGAATTTGTAAAGGAAACATTGCATTATTCTCTCAAACCTAACACAAGTGTTAGTTTCTCCAAAGTTTTAAGTGCTCATCCTTCTCTTTCTTTGTTCTCTCACACATACTTTACTTTCTAAGGGTGACTTGATTGTATGTTTAAGCGATTAAGTGTCGCACGATCTTAGAAATTGTAACCCATGACAATTGTCACCTTATTGAAAATTATTTGGTTGTTGATTGTTGATGTTAATTATTTGTGTTTAATGTATGTTAAGGCCCCATTTTATAGCTTCACTACACTAAGACAATAATTAATCTTTTTAATGTCATATTGACTCTCCTTATTGTCTTCTCATTTTAGTGGCCAACCCTCATTTATGTTGGTGAATTTGTCAAGTCTTCAAATTCTTACTGGTCAAGCATCTGAATCCACTTATCACGATTCTCATCCCTGGATCTACTGCTCACGCTTCTGACTCTACTGGTCTCGTCCATGGTTTAAAGAAGAAAAATACACTTAATTTCTTAAATGAGTGGCACATGCGAACAAAATTATGCAATATTTTGAACTAATTTGTCTAATAACTTAATAATAAAATTAAATAAGATAAAGATTTTGTAAATTGATATAGTTTAAGTGAAAATCAATCATTAAAAAATAATCATAATCTATATCTAAGTTACAATCTTTTATTCACATATATAAACACGTAATTGTCAAACAATTGTCCAAATAACAATATAGACTACAAAAAAACCAAATGTAGTTGCAAACTTTGTATCAGTCGATCATTTTTTGAAATGTTAGTTTCTCTGATTTCTGGCTTTGAGGTTATGTTGTAAAGTCTCTCGTTGCATCGTGTGGGAACTATGACTAGTATTATACTAAAGCAGAAGTCGATATTTATAATTGCGAGATTTAACTCTATATAAGTGACATATGGCAAATTTTTGATTTAAACAAACTTTTTAAATTGTAAAGATAAAATCAAACTATTTTCATAAAATAAAATAAATTATATCAAAATAAGAATAATATTATATTTATTTTTAATATTATTTATATCTTTATTAAATTTTATTTATAAGTAAAATAATTTAAATAAATTTATAAAATTAATACAATAATAATACAATACATTTATTTATATGCTAAAGTGTCTGCTATGCTGCCATATCTATATTGCAAGGCGGTTTTGTCATTTACCGTCGGTGTTTCTACGACGCCTCCAAGTTTATTTGTATTTACAAAGCTTAATCGTTTGTGTATTCTTCTTCTTTCAACCCAACGTAATCCATTTGACTTGAGAAAGATATTCCTATACTACTACTACTCTCCCAACCCAGCAACTTGTCATGCTCCAATTCACTTTGTCAAGCGCATTATATGCTCACTAAGTTCCCATATTTATGCAATTATCTACTTTCCTTGGAAACATTAAACTAATCCTATATACTAATTAAGAAGCTTTCAAAAAAAATTGAGCAAAAACACACAGTCCCACCCACAAATAGTTAACAATGTTATCACAATCCACATTGTACAGTACACCACTTCTATGCTCTCTTCCTCTCTTTTCACATACTCCATTCAATTCTATTCCACATTTTTGTCCAAAAGATAAGAAAGGAAGAGCATATATACTATGGTATGGCGCAAGTTGATATTCATTCACAGGCTGATTTAGATTTGTTCAGATAACAGAGACGACATTTGGGTACGTGTAACCGACACCTGTACTTGCTGCATGAAGGAGAGAGAAATCAAAGAGAGACACACACTGGTCTCTTTCTTGCTTGTTTATGTCTACAGACTTATGATGCTTCTTTTCTTCTTCTCCATCTTCATCTGTATTGGTGGCTGTGATGGCTACGGTCTTTTCTTGTTCTTGTGAAAACCCTAAATCACCCAAAACCGAGAAAATCTTGGATCTTTAGTATATTTCCTTAAAAGGGTAGCTGTTAATTAGTTTTCACAGATCTGAGTTCATTCGGTGTTTGTACAATATTTCATGTCTTTCCTTTTCCTTTCATCCCTTTTTGCTGTACATCCTGAATCTTCCGGGTCATAGAAATTGACAGAAGAGAGTGAGCACACAGAGGCATTTGCATAGATTTATATCCACTGCTTTTGCGTGCTCACTTCTCTTTCTGTCAGCTTCCAGCCACCGGAGATTTCTGCATTCTGTTGTTTCTTTTTTAGGTTTCGTTACTTCCTATGTTTGATATTTAAGAATTGATGCCTTAGTTTAGCAAGAACGATTAGTGTTACGTTTGTTTCTCAGATGATGTAGTTATTAGTTGGTTTTGATGGTTAATTATATAGTTTAAAAGCGTGGCTTTTGATGATGATGGTGGTGTTTCTAAGATGAAATTAAGGTACGCCTGGTTACTGTTCAAGATTTAAGGGCACTAAACAGTGTTACTTAGCATGGGACCATACTTGTTTTGTTCACGTTAATATCTATATAACTATGTTTTCTTAGTATGGTCCTCACATAAACCCTTCTTTTCCCCTCTCTATAGCTCTTCTTGTTGCACTCTTTCGTTTTTATTCATGCGCATGCAACTCTCAAGCCTCTCGAGATTTGCTTTTAATTATGCTTTTACTCTTCACACCTAAATCTATCAAGAATCCAGGAACTTAATTATTTCTTCTTGTGCCTTCAAAAGTCAAAAACCCTATAACACCTAAGCTAGGTTTCATCAGATTCATTTCTTTGATTTCATTTCATGTTTCTTTGTTTCAAGTGCTTGTTTTGTTTGGATTGATCATGAATGTAATGGTTTTTCTCCTTTGTTGAGATTAGAAAGAATTTTTGCTTCTGTATTTTTTCGTGTGTTTGTTTTAGCTGTTATAGCAGGTGGATAGAGATGGATTTTTTCAAGGAACTGTCAATTCAATTGCCATCGTGTGAAAGATGTCCCATTAAAAATCATATCACACAGGTTTGGAAATCCCTCAGGAGGAGATATTTGTATTATTTTCGTGGTTTCAATTAAGATTTTTACCTCTTTTAGTGGATAAATCATTTTACTGAAATTACAAATATGACAAATGATAGATTTTCTTCATGGATGAGGATGATGACTACGAGCTTTATGATATGTAGGTATGTGGATGGTCGCTCTTCTTTCCACTACAAGTTCATTTCACATAACGAGTGCCCACCACAACAAATTGCAATGGGGGAGGGAGCCAAATGGAGCACTGTCCATTAATCTAATGCTGACAAGGTATATATTGACCTTTTAACGTGCTTTAATGTCCACTATTTTTTGGTGAAATGATGATGCTGTTTTACTATTTATCGACCAATTTCAACTTAAACACTAACAAATTGTTATGTGCTTGAAGTTATAATGTATATGGCAATAGCCTAATGGGAGTTATTAAAGTTTTTGTACTCATGGACAGGTATGTTGTATATAGTTCCTGCTCCATACGGTATGAACATTTCAGAACAACTGCTTGATGCAATATTTCTTCTAAATTTCGAAATAATGCTGGATTTTTTAATTGGTCAATCTTGAAGTAATGCTGGATAATTATTATTCAACGAAACATCGATAAAATTGTGACCATAGGAAAAGTGAATATCCCGTGTTCGATAATTTACAATGTTGATAACAATCGTTTACTTTTGAAGTAATAAGATAACTACTTTTTTCTTTGCTCTTTTGTGTTAATACACAACTAATTTAGGTTTTATTACCCTTTATAATGGTTCGTAATATGTTTGATCCGCTAGTCTTTCTTTGAATCGCATAATTGAGTGTGTATTTAAATTTGTATTTAATTTCAAGCCAGATCAGTCAAAATACACCAAAGAACAAAGATGATGAGCTCAAGAAAGGGAAGAACTGGATTTTTTTTTAATTTTAACAATTTACATTTGAGTTCATCTTTCAAACATTTTATTCTCATCTCTTAGAATCTGATAACGCCTCGTTTTCTTTTAAAAATAATAATTAGAAATTTGGTTGATTCCCTGCATAGTTTTCAAGTATAAATCAAAAGGGAATGAGACATTGTTGATTGAAGGATGTTCAATTATTTAGAAGAAATGGAATGTAGGTTGCACCCGTCTATGTGTCGGGAGATTGTTGATTTCTTTTGTTGCAGAGTTCTTCTTTTCTTATGTTTTAAGATGAACATTTACACAAATCAAACATTGGTAAAAAGAGTTTTTAAATGCAGATCAATGGATTGTCTAGAAATGACAAGAATTATCAAATAGCATATATCATATAACGTGTTTATATTCCATCTGTTCCAAATAGATAGACATATTTCTTTATAACTTTGCTGCCTAATTAGTGGTTATAAAGAAAATAAGAGTGCCTATTAACTAGCGATAAGGGGGCTGATGGTAAAGAAGTAGAGAGTGTAACACTAACTATTTTGTTAAATCATAGTTTTTGTAATCCATTTGACCGATATGAATCCTGCTCGGGTCACACTTTAAGGCCAATCACCTTCCCAACATATGTATTTAATGGGGATTGAACCTGCAAAACTTTTTCCCTAACGAAGTTTTGTTGTTAGCCAAGCCACAACTAATTTGCAGAGTAACGCGAGTTTTACAGTGTGTTTGGGTGGAATTATTTGGAGGTAAGTGGAGGTTTTAAAAAGTAAGTGTGAGAAAACTTGGGAAACAAATTATAATTAGGGCGCAAATGTTTTGGAAGTTTTTAAAAATCTTACAATCCAGTGGTTAGTTTATGAACACTTAGTTTACCTTATCTTATTTCTAAATAACATAAAATTCAAAAATCTTATCTTATTCTACTTTATCTTACTTTATAAACACTTACTATATGCTAGAAAGTTGCTGAACATTATGGTTGCTATGACTAAAGGAGAGTGGACTAGCAAGAGATGAAGACTTCCTGGGAAAAAAAGTGAAGGTAACATTTTAGTTTTGAAGCTTTGATCGCTATATATATATGAAGAAATTTAACTTATATGATGAAATTCTCTTGCTTTATAATACTAAAACATTTTCTCGTACCAACTTATGTGCAGATATGCCTAAGGCATAGCCCTTTACCAAGTTTAGGTATCTTCTGTACAGATTTGATTCCACAAATATTATCAATAAGAAAATTGCAAAATATTAAATAAAAAAGCCTCACACCCTGACTATATGTACGACCAAAGATTCACGTATAAATCTTTCGAGATTGCTACTTTCTGAAATACTTGTATTTTATTTGAGGAAATGCACGACATTCTTATGATCCATACTCCCAAGTGTGATATTAGAACTTCATTATTGCTCATGACTTGGTTGTCATTTAGATGTGATCTTTGGTTGTTTATGACCTTGGTTTTAAGCTATTTACTTAATTTCTAACTTGTATATTATAAATGGCTTGTTGATATTCACATTGATTTTGCATATGTTAATGTTGTTGATTGAAACCTTTAGACAATGCCGATTTAGAGGCAATAACAGATAAATACTCGATGGAAGTATGCATCTTATGATGGTATTTAGACTGTAGAGATATCGCAAGAACATAAAGTTGGGAAAGAGTAAACACTAGCCTGCTAGTTGTTTCATTACATGTACATTTGTTTATTTTATGTTTGTTGTTTTTCCAAATATTAAAATAATTTAAAGCCAGTTACTGATGAATTTGCTGCTGCATATTGCACAGTGAATTTCTAAAGATGTTTGTGTAAATTAAGTTCACTGCAGCGAGTTCAATTCCCTAATTTCAAGCTAATCACTATCTGCTGTCTTTCACTTTTTCAAGGATTGTTGTGATTGTAGATTGTGATGTGCTGAAATGAACTTCAGTTGAAATAATGCATTGGAAGAACTCACAAGTTTTAGCAGGAGAGAGTAGATTTAGCTCTAAGAGTATAGTTAAGACTGTCCTTGAGTTTTCCTTTTCCCATTGATCTCTAGAAATATACGAGAATATTATGAAGCTGTGCACAGTTTTATCATGTAGTCATCAAAATATGAATACAGTTCATAATCTTCAACTGTAGCTGCTATGTCACTTTCAAATAAACTATATTATATAAGTAAATATATTTAATCTTCATGATTGGATCCTATGATCGAGTAATATGACCACTCATATGGATTCTGCCAAGGAGAGAGATCCCACTCCTGAATTAATAAAGAGAGTGATATTACATGAGCAATATTACATGAGCAATTAAATTTCCAATGTTTCTTTTTCTTTTTTTGGTAAAAAAGGAAAATTATTAGTGTTGGCTTGGCTGTGTCAGTCGTGTCATAAACATTATAAAAACTAAATTCGTATCGTGACATAAACATGTATTCAAAAAATATGTTATCGTGTTGGAAAAAAATGGACCCAGACTTCCTCAAATAAAATAGATTTGCGGGTTTCTTCCCTAAATCCTAAAAATCAATTACATCTAAGATGCTATCCAAGTAGTTAGAAAATTAGAATTAGTTAGAATACATATTCTCAGTTAATTAATATTAAGAAAAGACTCTTATTTGAATATCAATAATGAATACTTAAATAGCTAATTGAACATTAGTCATGCTAATTATCAAAAATTAAGATCGTTCATACATTGATTTTTAATTTTAAATTAATTATTTTTGTTAGCGGTTTGTTTCTCTTCCTACATTTAATAAATTTAACATAAACAATCCATTAGTTTTCTTGTTGACCAGTCGCAAAAAAACTCTCAATGCCTCAAAGGAAGAAAATTTGAAATCGGCCAACTGTGCACTGATGTCTGGTTAAATTAACCTGAACCCTATTGGTTGCCTCCATGCCTAAACTGATTCTATAATTTTGAAACACTCCGATTAAAATTCACTTGTATCCTTCTATCATCAACCAAAGCATTATCCATATGCTAAAAACAACACAAAAGTAATGAAAATCATACAATATACAACAATTGAATGGTTTGCCACTTTCGATAGAGAAATGTAAGAACAACATCAAGTTTTCTGAAAAAATGTAGCGTGCAAAGTTCTTCAATGTACATTGAAATATGTTTGCTCACATGACTCTTTGCTCTCAAATTCTAACAACAATAGGAGTAGAGTTACTATATATACAAACAATTCTTTCTTCTACAAAAGATATAGATTGTAAATCTGTTCATTTTTCTACACAAAAAAGAGTAAGAGAATTCACTCACCTATTAATGCATAGCATTAGTTATCTTTAGTCTTGTAATCAAGAATTATTTCAGACCTATTTACAGGCAAAGAAATCAAATTTTATATCCACAACCATTTGCTCCATCATAAAAACAATATAAGTGTCCAAAAAAAAAGTAAGTTTTAGATACTCACGAAGTAAATATTCCAAAACGTGAAAAGATAGTACGCAAGTCTTCATCCTGTAATATGAAAAGAAATCTTAAATGCCCTTTTTTTCTATTAAACTAATAATATTTAAATTTTCTATCTTTCTTCAATTTTTATATTTAGACTAAATTTAGATTAGTTGAAAAATATTAACATAAGACATATTATCACATCTAAGTAAAAAGTGGATGATCAAGCTCATGATCTTGAAGGGAATGTTGTTCTTTTAGCTTATTTTGGTTGCGTTTATTGTCGTCCCTCCTAATAATTAAGTTGACGATAAGATTCGTCTTGAACACGATTGGGTCCTTTTGATTTAGACCAAGCTTTAAGAGAACTTGAGGAGTTGGTTCGAAAAAAAGATCATTTTAATGTTGTTTTTGATAAATTAGCTTTTCTATGTAATCCAATGGTGGCTGTTAAAGGTCTCCAAATTATATGGTACTGTTTTTTTTTAAGAAAAATAAATTTCTATGCTCTTCGTGTCTTCAGATTATTAGCTATCATCAGTAGTTGAGAGTATTTGTGCAAAATATGAGATATCAAGTAAAAATACAAACGAGGCACTA
>CANYCX013492138.1:0-26927 GCA_948193385.1 Breynia disticha f. nivosa | reverse complement strand
AACATTGTACAAATCTCTTTCTTGAAAACCCATTTGCCTAGACCTCCAACTTGCGTTGCAATCACATTTCTCACTTGACACGTCTTTAGGCCAGCACTCTTAAGTGCCTTTATCTCTGCAAGACTACTATCATCTATCTTTCGGTATGACCTTAGGAAGTTTACGTGTTCACCCTTTGCCATGTCATGATTGTGTTCGGCCACAAACCTAGCCACTACCCATTTTCCTTCGATTCGATCATAGTTCACGTGAAATAAGGCAAGGCACCCACTACGAAAGTCGCTTCTAGGCTTTCTCTTCCTCCCTAAAAGCAAATTCCGCATTGAATCCCTGAAACCTTCTCTTTGACACACCCAAATTCTCATTCTCGGCATCCCATTACCATATTTTTTAAAAGAATGCCTTCTAATTGAAAATCCCAACTGCCTTCCATACTCTAAGTAGAAAGACTCTGCCTCCTCTAGGCTTACAAATTCTTTTGAAATAATTTCCTCCAATGTCATCTTTGTGTAATCAACACAACTATCATTATCAAGGTTATCATCACACAAATTATTTTCACTATTACTATCATCATCATCATCACGAAAGTCTTCATTCTCACTTTTGCCGCTACTATCACAATAGTCAACTGACCCTTTACCTTTCACATTATCCATCTCTGAAATCTTCAAAGTCCTGTAAAAAAATATTTAATAACTAACAAAAATAATACATTACTTACCTTTCAACAAGATTTACGCAAACTTTGCATATTTTCGTAACATAATAGAAGTTCAGTAAAACGAATACTCTTTCAGTTATGTTTTTTGGTCATTCCGTAAAAAATACTTTTACAGAATAAACTGTTTATATTACTTAAACTCAACTTAATTAGTAAAAATCGTACTTATTAAGTAACTTTATACATTTTTCAGTTAAATCATAGATAATTACGTTAAACCTTACATTACTAAATACACATACAATATTTACTAATTTTTTATATTTCAGTAAAAAACATAACTTTCAGTAAAACAAATCTAATTTTAGTTATTTCGTGCCCTATTCCATAAAATACGAATTTACTCATTCTAATTTCTATTTTACTGATTCATCCTACATCAGTAAATCTACTAAATCACATCTTTGTTTCAGCAAAATACTGTATTTTTACATAACATTTAATACTACTGATTTACTTTTCTATTTATTGAAAAGTTATTATTTCCGTAAAAAGGTCACAATCCAGTAAACCATGTACACTTTCAGTAAATAATTTTATTCCTTCTGTAAGATTTCATTTTACGCAAAACTATAACCATTACGTAAACAAAAATTTTATTGAATGACTCCCAATATTATGCAAAATTATTTACATTCAGTATATTGCTTATATATTTTACGTAAAAATCAATACAACACAAAAAATACAAATTTTCAGATTAATGCCTACAAAAATTTCATACTCAAAATAAAATTATAGTTCAAAAATATTGACAAAAAAATCATACCTTTTATTTTTAAATATCTCCCTTCTTATTCTCTAAAATCTTCAACTTTTTTCGACAAATTATTTCCCAGATTTACTTCATTCTAGCTTGCAATTTTTTTTTTAAACTTTTTCGTGAGAGCTGAATGAAGAACCAAGAATGAAGCTTTCAGTTGTGTTTTTAACGTACTTAATTCAGCCAATTTACTACATAAATGTGTTCTTGTTGTGTATTAATATCATTGCATTTAATTTGGCTTCATCTCATTCATGGTTTTTTCCTTCTGTTAATTAAAAGCCAACCCATACCCAGTTTTTCTTAACCAAACCCATTTAATTTTCAAACCATGATTTTTTACTTCTTAAACCACCAATCGATTCAGCCACCAACCCTTATTTATTGTGTATGCCAACTTAATCAATAGCTCACAATTAAAGAACATTATCCAATGGCTCCCCTTTCTTGCCTCAAAGAGGGGACTCACCATAAAACTCCCCTCTTCTTCCACATAGACTGACAAACTAAAAAATATGACTGCAATTTTCTATTCAATGCATTTTCCATTTTCCCATAAAAACTACAATTTCCCATTGTTTAGCATTGGCTGTTTCATTTGGTCCATTTTAAAAATGTGAATTTTTTTATTTCAAATTAAACTTTTTATTTGTATTACTTATTGCTGTACTTTACTATTTTATCCTTATTTTCCTACACTGACCTATATTTATTTAGACTTTGTTTGTTTAGCAAAATTTATTTTTAAAAATTTTTCTTTTGATTTTTCAAATTTGTTATCAATAAAAATAAATCAACAAAATAATAATTTAAAAATTAAAAAAATTATTCTTAATATATATTTTTTAAAAATATTATCTTATTTAAATATAAAATTATATTTTTATTTATATTTTTAAATATTTAAATATGAAATATCAAAAAATATAATTCTAAAAAATAAGATTAAAAAATATAAAAAAATATTTTTTAAAGAAAATTATTTTCAACCAAACAAACAAAACATTAGTATATATATGTAAAATATTTTTTTGGTTACAATGTATATGTAAAATATTACCTTAGATACAAAGCCAAATTTCTCCCCTTTTTCCAGGAAAAGTGAGGTAGAAAGTCTTCAACTAGATAAGTTGGTCAAAGGTAGCCATGAATTAAACCTCTATATTTTGTGTAAAATTCTAAAGTTTGTTCTATTATTAATTCAATTTATCACTAAAATTTATGTCCAATAAATAACATTGATTTAATAGCATACCACTATATCAACTGTTCTATAAAATAAAAATAAAAAAGTTAAATTTCTAATATTTTTAGGAAAGATAAACAAAAAATAAAATCGTTAATTACTACTTTAGGTCTCGCTTAGTTAGACTAAGTGAAGAGAAGTTGAATTTTTCGAAAAATAGACAAAACTTTGTTGCTTAATTACATCTTTAATCCCATCTTTTCAAAAAATTAAATGCTCTACTTCCCTTTTTATGAGAGGTTATTTATCTTGCAAACTACATATAAGTTAAACTACTTTAAAAAAGTTGAACTAATCTTACTATTTTATTCCTAAATTTATTTTATAAAAAAATTAATTAACTATCATTGGGGATAATTATATAAATATTAATATTAATTTATAAAAAATTTAATAAATATTATTCTGTCCGTTTTAAAAAAAATGTTGTTTTAGAAAAATTGTTGTTTTTTTTCATATTATATGTAGTTTTGTACTATAAATGTAACATTAATAATTTATTCTAATATTATCCTCATTAATTTTATATTTTGAATATAAATTTAACTTAGTAGTACTTTTGATGTACATAAGTGAAATATTAGAACATATTAAATTTTTTTAGTCATGTACAAAACTTTAAACGACATTTATTTTAAAGACGAAAGAAATATATACTTCTTTGAAGTACTTCATCTATCCCAAAATAGATGTCGTTTAAGGTTTTATACATGGATTAGTAATACATTTAATATGTCTTAAGTTAATGTTTAATTGATTATTATACCTTTTGGCTTTAATGCATCAAAAACACTATTAAATTAAATTTGTATTGAAAATGTAAAATTAGTAAGCACAATATTGAAAGAAAATATTAAATTCTACATTAAGTATAAAACAACGCAACGTATAATATAAAAAATATATATTTTTAAAACGACATATATTATGGAATGAATATAATTTAAAATAAATATTTGTCATATTTTAAAAAAAAAATACTCCATTTGTTTTAAAATAAGTGTAATTTTAGGAATAAACACGTAAATTAAGGAATATCTTTAATAAGCTAAAAAATAACTATATCGTTCATGTTTGATTTTGAGAGAAACAAAAACAAAGTTAATGAATAACTATAAGTAAGGATATTTTAGAAAAGAGTGAGGTTAAAATAAATAACTATACTTATTTCAAAATAAAATTTTGGTGCTAAAATTATACTTATTTTGGAACGTATGTTGTATAACTTGATGAAAAAAATAACCAATTGGCATTGTAGTAGCCCAACAAACATCAATATAGTGATGGTAGCAATTAGAGAGTATGTTCACGAATGACAATGGGGCGGACTAGGGCCGAGCTATGGCCTATCTGTCCCTGGCCTGTAATCTTTTTTCTTTTTTCGTTTCTGTCCCGTATTACGTGGGGTTAAAAAATATACATCTCATCTCCATCCTATTTAAAAGATGTAAAACCCATCCCTACCTCGTCCTGTCCTCTTTTTTAAATATATAATTTTGTTATTTATAAAATATATATTTCTTTATTAAATATAATAAACTAAAATATATAATTCATAATATAATCAACATTTAATTTAAGAATAAAATATAAGGGTTTAGATTAATTTTTTTAAATAAATTATCTAAATAAAACATAATATATTTTACATTATATTTTATATATTTATATTATTTTTATATATTATTTATAGTGGGACGAGTTTAGAGTTAATAATGGGACAAGTATACTAAATAAAGACTTTGATTCGTCCCCATTATATTTAATATCGGTTACCCTATCTCATTTTTCGTCAATTATTGAAAAATTCATTCCGTTTAAACAAGGTAGGATCAAATCCCTTCGGATATGGATTTTTTTTTCCATCTGTAGCTGTGTGGATACATTTTCAAAGAAGTAGAGAGGAGAGGAGAGGAGAGGGCACACATAACTAAAAGTGGAAGCATGCAATTGTATATAGTAGTAGTAGTAGTAATGGACCACTCAACTAATTCCAACCAGATTATCGATATTGTACTTTCTCAGTTTTACCACTACAAGATTTGAATTCATTTTCAAACTCACTCCCATAAACCAACCCATGTTTTCCCAAGTTTAACTCCATCAACTTCATATAATCATCATATGCTCTCTCTCTCTCAGTAATTGCATTGCAGTATATAGTAGCGTTTGCTTGTGTCCTCGTTGCATGTGCCCACTCCTCTCTTCTTCTTCTTCCTCACACTTTCAATAATGCACTTATCTCTCAACCTTCCCTCTTCAAATTCACTTCTATTTCTTCTTCTCTCTTCTCTTTTCATTTCGTGTTAATGCCTCTACTCTCAACATTTCTTTGTTCCTAACACTACCACAACTGGTAAGCTCTCGTTTCATCTTCTTTCTTCATTCGGGTTAATACCAAATTATCATATTATGTGCTAAAAAAATCTCTTTTTCGTAACCATTCAGGTTCTTCAATAATTTTTGTTTGGTTTATGAGAGAGTTGATGAACTAGAGAGTTAAATCTTTGATGTTCAAGTGTTATGCCTTTTTGTTTCGCCTTTCTTGGTTTTGTCTTTCTAATTCAAAGACCATAGGTTTTTCCTTTTCTTTTTCATTTTTAAACATATTTTGTGATTAGCTAGCTACTATCTTTTTCACTACCCAGAAAATGTGGCTTCTCTTTTTGTAGTGTTGTGGCTTGTGTGCAGTGTCATGTGCATTGAGCGTGCTTTTTGGATCTTCAGCTTAAACAAGTGAAGGTTTCTTGATATACACAGTTTTTTTTTTTTTTGTGTTAAGATCTTCCATTAAGGAGATCAGGCACATGCAAGTGTTTTAAAAAAAGTGTTGACCTGCTCACTAGCTCTTTATTTTCTCTTGCACCAAAGTTGTTTCCTTTCAGTTTAAGGCTTAAGCTTTTTCATCTTATTATATGGCTTAATTTGCTATCACCATTTGTTATTTTAGTGGTTTAATCGGTTAGGCTATTGTTTATAGATTCTTAATTCTTCAGTTCTTTGTGTAGTGAGCATGGCCTAATCTGCCAAGTGACCTACCTGAATATTCTGGTAAGTTACCTGATTCTCAACCAGATTTTCCTTTATTTTGATGCAGAAATTGGTTTTGTTTAGGCATGGATTTGTGTAGAAGCCGTTGAACATGTTCTTGGATTTCTGAGCTTTCTAACAAACTAATGAAGTGCTCTGTTATTACACAATTGCACTGGCGTTGTCCTTTTTATATGAGCCCATTTCAAAATTTCTGATTCATACTTAATGACTTGGTCTGATTGGTTTCTGCAGTGAAGGTGTTGTTTATCTTCAATCTCACATTTGTAGTTCACAAATCGTGAAAATGAGCAACCTTAAGTTAGGTGTAGACGTGGTTGGTGCCCACAATCTTTTGCCCAAAGACGGTGAAGGTTCATCCAGTGCCTTTGTTGAGCTCTACTTTGATGGCCAGAGATTCCGCACCACTATCAAAGAAAAGGATCTCAACCCAGTTTGGGATGAGAGTTTCTACTTCAACATTTCCGATCCGTCCAACCTTCATTATCTTAATCTCGAGGCTTATGTCTACAATAATGTTAGAGCTACCAATTCCAGGACCTTTCTTGGTAAAGTCTCTCTCAGTGGCAATTCATTTGTTCCATATTCTGATGCTGTTGTCTTGCACTACCCTCTGGAAAAGCGCGCCATTTTCTCTCACGTGAGAGGAGAGCTCGGTTTGAAAGTATATATCACCAATGATGCATCTATAAAATCATCTATGCCCGTCCATGCTGACGAGTCCTTGCCAAATAAGGATCCAGGTTTAACTCATGTGCACGCTGCAAAAGTTCACTCTCATGGCAGGGGAGAAAGACACACATTTCATCATCTTCCTAATCCGAATCTTCAGCAGAATCAAAACCAGAATCAACACCAGCACCAGCATCAGCCTCCAGTGATGACACATCATGTACCCAAGTATGTGGCTGATGAGATAAAAGCTGCAGAAACACAACCCCCCAAGTTAGTACGAATGTACTCTGCCGCATCATCTCAACCTGTTGATTACGCATTGAAAGAGACAAGCCCTTTTCTCGGTGGTGGAAGAGTTATTGGAGGCCGTGTTTTTCATAAGGATAAGACTGCAAGTACTTATGATCTTGTTGAACGGATGTATTTTCTGTACGTAAGGGTTGTTAAGGCTCGTGAACTCCCTGCAAAGGATGTGACAGGAAGTATTGATCCATTTGTTGAGGTAAAAATTGGAAACTACAAAGGAATAACAAAGCATTTCGAGAAAAAGCAGAATCCAGAATGGAACCAGGTGTTCGCATTTTCAAGGGAACGTATGCAAGCTTCGGTGTTAGAAGTTGTGGTTAAGGACAAGGATGTTGTTCTAGATGACATAGCAGGTATTGTGAGATTTGACATCAATGAAATTCCACTGCGGGTGCCACCTGATAGTCCGCTGGCTCCAGAGTGGTATCGTCTTGAGGATAAAAAGGGAGAGAAAATCAAGGGTGAATTAATGCTTGCTGTCTGGATTGGCACTCAAGCAGATGAGGCTTTCCCTGATGCATGGCATTCTGATGCTGCTATGCCTGTAGATGCCACACCGGCAGCATCCACAGCGATACGTTCAAAGGTTTATCATGCACCACGGTTGTGGTATGTACGTGTCAATGTTGTTGAGGCACAAGACTTGGTCCCAACAGAAAAGACTCGTTTTCCTGAGGTGTTTGTTAAAGTTCAGATTGGAAACCAGGTTTTGAAAACAAAAATATGTCAAGCCCGTACTTTTAATGCCCTCTGGAATGAGGATCTTTTATTTGTTGCATCTGAACCCTTTGAAGACCATCTGGTTCTTTCAGTTGAGGATCGTGTAGCTCCTGGAAAGGATGAAATAATTGGGAGGGTGATTATACCACTAAGCGCTGTGGAGAAGCGTGCAGATGATCGTATGATTCATTCCCGCTGGTTTAATCTTGAAAAGCCGGTTGCAGTTGATGTAGATCAATTGAAGAAAGAAAAGTTCTCTAGTCGTATTCACCTGCGAGTCTGTTTAGATGGCGGATACCATGTTCTTGATGAGTCAACACACTACAGTAGTGACCTCCGCCCCACGGCAAAACAGCTTTGGAGGCCGCCTATTGGAATACTAGAACTTGGCATTTTAAATGCTGTGGGACTTCATCCTATGAAAACCCGGGATGGAAGGGGTACATCTGACACATACTGTGTAGCCAAATATGGTCACAAATGGGTTCGAACACGCACCATCATTGATAATCTGTGTCCCAAATACAATGAGCAGTATACCTGGGAGGTGTTTGATCCAGCTACTGTTTTAACTGTTGGTGTGTTTGACAACAGCCATGTCACAGAAAAGAGTGGCAACAAGGACTTAAAGATTGGGAAAGTTCGAATTCGCATTTCTACACTGGAGACTGGCCGCGTTTATACACATTCTTATCCTTTGTTGGTTCTTCATCCTACTGGAGTAAAGAAGATGGGGGAATTGCATTTGGCAATAAGATTCACATGCATTTCTTTCGCGAACATGCTTTATCAGTACTCTCGTCCTCTTTTGCCTAAAATGCACTATGTAAGGCCTTTTAGTGTAATGCAGCTAGACATGCTTCGTCATCAAGCTGTCAACATTGTGGCCTTACGATTAGGCAGGGCGGAACCTCCTCTTCGGAAAGAAGTAGTCGAGTACATGTCTGATGTCGACTCCCATCTCTGGAGCATGCGTAGAAGCAAGGCGAACTTCTTCCGACTAATGACAGTTTTCTCAGGATTATTTGCTGCTGGAAAGTGGTTTGGGGATATTTGCATGTGGAGAAATCCAATCACCACAGTGCTAGTTCATGTGCTCTATCTTATGTTAGCCTGCTTCCCAGAACTCATTTTACCCACTGTTTTCCTTTACATGTTTCTGATAGGGATATGGAACTACCGATATCGGCCAAGATATCCTCCCCACATGAACACAAAGATCTCACAAGCAGAGGCTGTGCATCCTGATGAGCTTGACGAGGAATTCGATACATTCCCAACAAGCAGGAACCCAGATTTGGTTAGAATGAGGTACGACAGACTGCGAAGCGTGGCTGGTAGGATTCAAACTGTTGTTGGTGATATAGCAACTCAAGGGGAGAGGTTCCAAGCATTGTTAAGTTGGCGTGACCCTCGCGCTACAGCCATATTTGTTATATTCTGCCTCATAGCAGCACTTGTTTTGTTTGTCACACCATTTCAGGTTGTAGCAGCTTTGTCAGGATTCTATGTTATGAGGCATCCGAGATTCCGGTACAGGACACCGTCAGTGCCGATTAATTTCTTCCGCCGTTTGCCTGCTAGACCTGATAGTATGCTGTAAACTGGAATTGACTTTCCATTTATGCTGAGAATTAGAATTTGTACGTGCTTCGTGAATGATGCCTATATGTATTTTGTTTACAGTTTGATGGCCATTTTATTGGCAATAGCTTAGCTTAAGCTATAATAATATTTATCTATATGTGGCCGTTTGAATGAGAATAGTAAGTCAAGTATTTCCTTTCCACTTTCTTGATGTATTTCATGAATGATTTTTAAATACAAGCTGATTTAAATAAACGTAGAACTCGATCAATGATTCATACAGGAATGCACGATTATTGATTTAAGTTGGACCTCAAATATTTTATTCATGTATCATCTGAAGGGTTGATGCACTAAACGTGCTCGCAAATTCGTCCATAATGAACTTCGTGCTGACAACTTTAGAAACAGGCAATCGCGTTCTTGGTGAAGCTATCCTTTTAGCTGCTAGAAAAACCTTCCCTGGAGCCATGGAGAAACAAACTTTCTTTAGGAAAAAATGGCAGTTCCATTGTCCAAAAGGAAATCCAAGATTTCCAGAAAGGCAGAAACTGAAGAAATTCGTTTCTGTGATACCTTTCTGTGCAAATTTTGGTCTCGAATTCCAGCTGCTATTCTTCTTTTGATCCTTGTTCTGCTATGGTCTTCCTCCAGCACCATAATCTCTGGTAATATTGTTCATGTTTGTGTGTCATCGCGGAAGCTCAATAATCAGTACTGTCTTTCTGCTGGCACACAACCAAATTTCGCTATCCCAGTTCCAGCCATCAATAGCAGTTTTGTGGCTGCAGAAACCAATGCCACCTTTAGAGAAGTGTTTGTTAGTCCTAGCACCAACTACAACAACATCGATCAGGTTTTTAGTGTTGTTAGACCTGATTCAAGTGGCAATATCAGCGAGGTTGTCAACATTGTCTCGAATCCATTCACGGCAGGCGGGAGAACTGTCAACAGGGACGAGGAAATTGCTTTTGCCAAGAAGGTTGTTGAAGAGTACCTGCAAGTGCACAGATCATGGACATTAAAAGGAAATCACGATAGCTGTGATGGAAGAGGAATATATGTTTATGATCTGCCATCAAAATTTAACAAAGATTTGATAGGCCAATGTGGAGATATGATGCCATGGAAAGATTTCTGCAAGTATTTCAGCAACGATGCGCTAGGCCTGCCTATATACAACCTTGGAAAGGGCTGGTACAACACTCATCAGTACTCACTGGAGCCAATATTTCACAACAGGATTTTGAGGCATCCTTGCAGGGTTTACAATGAAAATGAAGCAAAGCTC
Organism: Breynia disticha f. nivosa; assembly: GCA_948193385.1. NCBI lineage: Eukaryota > Viridiplantae > Streptophyta > Magnoliopsida > Malpighiales > Phyllanthaceae > Breynia > Breynia disticha. The sequence continues at coordinate 16,564 of CANYCX013492138.1, read as the reverse complement.
TTTTATGTTCCCTACTATGGTGGTCTAGACATCCTGAGATGGCATTTCAAGAACGTCTCTGGTGATGTCAAAGACACTTTATCTCTTGACCTCTTGAAATGGCTTGATTCAAAAAAGTCCTGGAATCAAAATTCAGGAAAGGATCATGTGTTTGTCTTGGGAAAAATCTCTTGGGATTTCAGAAGAAGAAATGATTCTTCATGGGGAACCAGGTTTCTTGAGCTCAACCAAATGCAAAATCCAATGAAGCTCTTGATTGAAAGACAACCATGGGAAATCAATGACATTGGAGTTCCCCATCCAACTTTCTTTCATCCTCATTCAGACGAAGAAATCATTTCATGGCAGGAAAAGATTTTTCACACAACTCGAAACAATGTAGTGAGTTTTGCTGGTGCCGCAAGGCCTGGACAACCTGAGAGTATAAGATCAATACTAATCAAGCAATGCACTTCAACAACCACCCAAAATTGCCAGTTCCTGAACTGCGTTTCTGGCGGATGTGATCAACCTGAAGCTGTTATAAACTTGTTATCAGGTTCAGAATTCTGCTTACAACCTCCAGGAGACAGTCCAACAAGAAAATCAGTGTTCGATTCCCTTGTTTCAGGCTGCATACCAGTACTTTTTGATCCTTTCACAGCTTACTATCAGTATCCATGGCATCTTCCAGAGGACCACAGCAAATATTCAGTGTTTATAGAGCAAGAAGAAGTGAGGCAAATGAAGGTGAATGTTGTGGAAAAACTGATGAATATTTCTGTGAAGGAAAGAGAGGAAAAGAGAAGGTACATTGTTTATGAGCTATTGCCTGGCTTAGTGTATGGAGATTCAAGCTCTCAGTTTCAGAAATTCCAGGATGCATTTTCTATAGCAGTAAACAATCTGCTTCAAAGGGCTAACACATTGTAGTTAATTGTATAACTAGCCGTTGAACCCGCTCAATGATTAGAGTTCTGATCTTGGTTTTTTTTTTCATTTCGAGTTTCATTATTCATTTATTCAACTAAAATTTTATTGATTTGCACAACACTGTCCATTCTTTTCTTCTAATAGTATGAAATTTTAGCTGAAATGCAAAATATTAATTTCAATTTTAACTCGGAGAGGAAAGTTTTAACATATGAGTTAGCAATTTTAAATATTTTTTTTGAAATTAGCAATTTTAATATCTAAATGGGTATTTGTGCAATCTTATACTCTTATGTAACAAAAAAACAACATCGTTTATTTATTAATAATTTATTAATTTACAGCTTATAGATGTTTATTGTACATTATATTTTGTCAATTGGTCCTTTAACGGATACATAAAATTAGATAAACATTGTGACGTGTAAATACTAAGGTCAGAATTAATCAAAAAATTAAATCGAAACAAAATGTTACTTCGACCTAAATGATATGGTAAAAGATGACCATACTCAAAAGTTTTGTACTCGAACTAGTGAGAGAATATAAAAAATCGGAATATTAATACTCTTTTTGTTTTAAAATAGATATTAATTTAAAAAAGTTATTTTTATATTATATGTCGTCTTGTATTATTAAATAACATTTAATAATTTATTTTAATATTATTCTATTAATTTTATATTTTTAATATAAATTTAATTTAATTATTTTTTTAATATACAACAAATAATATATTAAATACATTTTTCATTGTGTAAAAATGGACATTTATTTTTAAATACAAAATCACTAATTCACACACTAAAAGTTATTTTTTTTTGTAAAAAAAATGTTAGGGAATGAGTTAGATTAGTCTACAAACTACGAGCAGGATTTCTCTATAAAAGTTTGACAAACCAGTAGGTCTAGACTTTTATGCTTTGTTTTAGCGCCGCTACAAAGTCAGAGATCGAATCTCATACCTTTACTGTGCTAGATAACTTTTTTTATCGCTGAACTCACAGACGAAACGCACGCGCTATAAGTTATAAATACGTTGATTTGCGAATCCAATCTCATCATAATGAGGTCATTCATGCGGTGATGTACACCATTCCTTCCTCGCAAAGAATTCAAGATTCTGTTTCCATTAAACTCACTTTCAATTCTATGGCCCCTCCCTATTAAAACTTCTTCAATTGCCGTCATCTCTTACGCAAAAGTACACATCAAGACAAATCATAATTGGCGACAATCAACCATCCAGAAATGAAGTTACTATCCCACAATCTTCCGAACAAGCCAAACTTTTTCTTATCTTCATAAAAGGTCAATCCACTCTCGTGTGAAACCAACTACGTCTTCAACACTAGGTTGACCTAAAAACCTTTCATATGTATTGACCAACTCAACTAGATTGAACATTCTGAGTATGAGGCTACTGCCCTAACAATCTAAGTAAAAAAGTGGAAATACATAATGGGCAATTACAGCATGAGGTTTTGTAATCTAATTGTTAAAATCTACTTGTTTTAACAAGTTTTTGCTAAACTAATTGAGGTTCAACATCCATTTAGACTTGCCATGAGTTTAAATTTGACCTAATTTCTACCATGTCAAGTCGGAATATTAAGAGTTTAAACTCGACTCAATTTGACTTGATTAAACTTTATAATTGATTCTAAAACTGAGACCGCTCAGTAAAATATATTCAAACTCAACTTAATCAAGCATGGAGTCACAAGGACGATTGGAGGGGTGATTGTCTGCCCTTTCCAGTAGAGCTTTTGTGATGAGGACAAAAGTAAGTTTGAGAGAAGACCTGTCCATAAAGAGGTACGAAAGTTAAACATTGGACCACTGCTAAAAGGATTCGTAAAAACCTTTGAAGGAGTAAGGATCTTTTCTTAGTGTATGGTGGAGAAGAGGAGTTTTCCATAAAGGGATATGAAGACGCTTATTTCTCACTCCTCGATAACCAATATTGATCACAATAGGGATATGTATTTACACACAATGAAGGTGTTGTGAGTTGGAGAAGCTCGAAGCAAGACACACTACTCGACTCTATAATGGAGTATGAGTGTATTGTAACCAATGAGGCTGATAAGGAAGTTATTCGGATAAAGAAGTTCACAACCGAGTTAGAAGTAATTTCAAGCATCCTATACTCAGTAGAGTTCTTTTTCAACAATAATGAAGTCATCACACAAGTGAGGGAGCTCTAATCAGATACTCCCTCCGTCCTACAATATATGTCGTTTAAGGTTTTTGCACACAGATTAAGAATATATTTAATATGTCTTAAATTAGTGTTTAATTGACTATTGTACCCTTTAATTTTAATATATGAAAAGAACCATTGAATTAAATTTGTATTGAAAATGTAAAATTAATGAAGGTAGTATTGGAAAAAAATATTAAATATTGCATTGGAAGTGTAAAACGACATATAATATGTGACAAATATACTTTTTTAAAACGACACTTATTGCGGGACGGAGGGAGTAAGAAATCTAAACGCATACTCAGAAGATTTCACTCGATTAGAGACATAATTGGAAATAGTGACGGTAAGATAAGCGTGACAAGTGAAGACAATATAGCCGATCTTCTTACCAAATCATTAGCAAGACCTAAGCATAAGAAGCATGTTAAAGCAATTCATCAAAGAGAAAGAAAAACCTCATTTGCTTCTCTCATTGGTCGAATCTCTTCATCAAACACTATGATAATTTTTTATTTGAGTTGAACAAATTAAAAACAAAAAAAAAACAGACTAACAATTTTATTTTTGTATGTGTGTGAAAAAGTATAGAAAAGTCACTTGAAAGTAGTGTTTAATCCTCTATAATTAATAGCTTTCGACCCACATTAAAAAAATCTAGGTAACATTTTTTAATCTAATTCCTTAATGTTTATGGCATCGATCCTATCTTAGATTAACCAGAAAATTTAAAATTTATTACGAACTACTTGACCTTTAGGCTAATAAATCACAATAATATATTCTCTCCGTCCTATTTTAAGTGTCATAAAAATGTATTTTAATTGTCTTAAAATAAGTCACAAATTAAATTTTTATAAAAATATTATTAAATTTTTTTAAAATATATAATAAACAAAAAATTAACTCTTAAAATAAAAAAATGAGGATACTAAAAATATACTTTTCAGAAATTTTTAAAAAAGTATATTTTTTAATTTAATTTATTATTAATATTTTGTCATGATCTAATTACATTCTCACATTGCATTCAACGTGCAAACGTGGAGTGTTACGAATTAATACACGTGTAACCTTAGCTTTAACCGTGTGTTGTGTATGCAGATACGAAATCCAACACGCGGACATCACGCCCATCTCTCTCCTATCTCTTTCCCAGTTTCGATAATATATTAGGAAATTGGTCCCACAAACCTCCAAATTATCTCTCTCTCCCTCCATATAAAATAAATTATAAATCTCAATTCTTCTCTTCCCTTTATAAAGCTATCATCTTTTCATAATTCTAAGACTACCCTTTTGAAATCTCCTCATACTTCTTCATCTGTTTCTTTGTCAATTAATAAAAAAGCCAGTTTAAAGCCTGTGCTTTGTGGTTTGAGATTTGATCTTTCTATGGCTAGTCAATCAGACACGGCTTCTTCGATCTACGACTTCACTGTCAAGGTAGTTTCTTTTGGTCTCTGTGTTTTAATTTTGTTGAAATTTGTTAAAGTTATTGACCATATGGATTTCTATCTGTTTTTGGCTTTGTTGGTGTTGATTATGTCGTCATTTTGTGGTTGGGTTTTTGCTATTTGGTGGATTTTTGAACAAGTGTTTCAATTAAACTGTAAAAGCTTTAAACACTGGTTTTGTGACAACTAATCATTTTATTTTCCTTGTTAATTTGATTTTGTTGCAGGATGCTAGAGGAAATGATGTTAATCTTGGCACCTACAAGGGGAAGGTGCTCATAATTGTGAATGTTGCTTCACAATGGTATTCATTTTTTTTCTCTCTTGTAGAGAAACTCAGAATATTGTTGAGTAATCATTTTCTAAGGACTATTTGTTTCATCTCTTGATTTTGGTGCAGTGGTTTGACCAATTCGAACTACACAGAGCTGACAGAATTGTACAAGAAGTACAAGGATCAAGGTTTGCTTTTAATCTTTCATGTTGATAAGTTTCACAGAATTTGTTGATTATATCATTTTCTTTGAAGATTTTGATAGGCATATAAATTTATTGACAATTGGCCATTTGGATTGATCATCTTCTGAATTAATGACCTGACACCTGATATGTACTTACTTTTGTTATGATACAGGTCTTGAGATTCTAGCTTTCCCATGTAACCAATTTGGTTCTCAGGAGCCTGGAACTAATGATCAAATTGTGGAGTTTGCTTGTACTCGCTTCAAGGCTGAATACCCAATTTTTTACAAGGTATGAGTAGGACTTCCTCTGCATTTTTCGCAAGATTATCAGGAATCTATCTATTTTCATTGAATCATCTTCCAGCTTAGAGAAATTTGTAAGATAGCTTCACATGATTTTCTACTTTTTCCCCATATGTAAAGAGAACTTCAATGTAAAAAAGATTATTGAGCGCGATAAAGTTACAGCACTAGAATTGCACCATTGTCGTTCTGCACGTTGATAAGACTTGAGATTATCCATTTCAATCTTCTACAATTTCTCTGTTCAGAATTCAGACTGAGAATACATGGTTATTTCATCGAGTTTCGTTGTGCCAGAGTTGCCTTGTTCTAAGGATATGTTGAACCGACATTCTGCTACTTTGAAATTTTGGTTAATTATGTCTACTGTTCATGTAGGTTGAAGTTAATGGTAAGGACGCTGCTCCAATTTACAAGTTCTTAAAGTCTAGCAAAGGAGGATTTTTGGGAGATGGTATCAAGTGGAACTTCACCAAGTTCCTGGTTGATAAAGATGGAAATGTCGTCGAACGCTATGCCCCGACGACTTCCCCTCTCAGCATTGAGGTAAATTCTGCTAGCTTTCTCAGACTCGAATACTGAACTGATTTCAAAAATCTTTGATCGACTGAGTTTGATGCAATACTTGTCAATGTTTTTGTGCTCAACAGAAAGATGTGAAGAAGCATTTGGGGATCGTATAGATGCCTAAGGCCAGGCCAAGTTTGTAGGCTAGAACAAGTTTTCTATTAGCTGCTATTTTAAGATAGAATAAGAAAGCATCATAGTGGGATGTAGTGATGCAATCTTATTTCTTGATTTAATGAGCATGTTTCGAATAATGTATCATTTGCATTATAAATCCTTAAATAAAAAGCAAATGAAATCCTGAAGTTTTCTTTCAATTAATCTTGGTATTCACTGTGGACGTTTTTGCATGACATTTGATATTGACTATTCAATTAAAATGTTATCTTTTCAATAAATTCAGATGGATTGTTCTACATATAAAGTATTAAACCTAACAATTCGGATTGACGAGTCAGATTTGTGTCTGACTTGTTAACTCGATTAACCCAAATTTATAGAACGTTAAAGAATAGTTGTCAATGGTGGTCTGAGAACTCCGTTATGCTGTTGCTATCTGGATCTTAAATGCACTTTGGTAACACCTTAATATGCTTTGATTTTAACCCTCTTGTAACTGACTTTTATCATATTTGCATTTCATTTTAGCATTGATCAATACAAAAATTGCCTCTCAAACTGTGAACGTGTCTCATTCAGAAGTGAGGTCCTATTCTAGTCGAGAAAACCAATAGGATTCTTGTTTAGAGAGCTGGATTCTTTAAGAAAATACTCGAGGAGTCGATAAATATTTGCATGTTATTCAATCCAGAAGATCCTCATTGCAAATTTTATACCATCATAAGTTCTGTTTCTATGGTTTAATGCATAGAATAGTTTGATTTATATTTACCAATCCACAAACTTCTGGTCTGCCTCACAGCAACCTTATTCATGTTTCTTTGGTTTATACAGGCTAGGGTTCTTAATCTAGTTTCAGTGCATCAAAACTAAATCTCTCCCGAGCAACTTTATTCTTAAAATCTGTATGCATCAACTAAAACCATAAAAAGATCGACAAGAACATGTTGAGAGAGTACATAACATGCCCATGTTTGCACCAGTCTGCATGAACACATTGGTGTAACAGTGCAAGTTTGAACCAGACTCATGCATCAGTCCAGGTGATCTCCATCCATCCCCAATCATCATCCTTTTCACTCTTCCCTAAAGCTTTCCAGACCGCCTTGGACGCATCCACAATGTTGTTATCACATGGTGGCTCGTAACCATGCTCACTATCACATCCCCTTTGTGAATCACATTCATCGACCACCATGGCCTTCACACTATTCCCATTCCCATGAATCGTAACGAAATTATGACACCTCTTCTTCTTGTTAAACCATCCTGTCGATAGTGCCACCACAGGTGTCTTATCACTATGGTACTTTCCATCACATTCCGACGGACCACCGCCTTCGCCGCCTTCTTCAAAGCTGTTGATCGTTAAAGTTGCCTTTGTGTGCTTTGTTACTGTTGGCGAGCATTTGTAGGTTTTGTAGTACTTACCTTCTTGGCAGCAATTATCACCACATTGGTCTTTTGGAGCCTTCTTGCCTCTAATTTTCCCACTAGGTTTGCATTTCTGTGCATGGACTATGGTGGTTAATGTGACCAAAAGAATATACAAGAGAAGTATGTAAACGAAAGCCTTGTGAAGCTGCTTCATGTTTAGATGATGAGGTTGTGAGTTGAAGCATAGATATGGGGAGGTTTATATAGAAATTGAAACCTTGGTTGATTTACTTAGGTGTACAAAATGACACATTTTGAGCTGAAACAATGAGAAGAGTTTCATAGCATTGGCTTTGTGTTGATAGGGATGTGTTACAAGAAATGTTACTGTCGCAAGATGTATCCACCCGGTATCTTTTATGTTCAGTAAGGACTAATACGGGATCGGAGTGGGTTACAACTCCTGTCTCGTGAGGACAATTCCATTTGGATTCAAATGTAGAGGACACACTCGAACTTCACGTGAGACTGAATTATCAACTCAGCCAACACCTCGTGATATGAATTCCACATTGTTGATACACAGACGTTGTTGATACATGTTAGATTCTACGCATTAACAACATACTAATCTTAGAAAGATTCGCCAAACTCTGGTTCTGGATCCACAGGCTTGGAATATTGATGGCTATGTTGTGAATTTGATAATCTCTTCATTTTGTTTGCTTATATTCCGATATTTACCACATGTTCAATAGTTTTAGTACTTATCTATTACACATACAAAAATTACAATATTGTTGATAAGTTCTAATGTAATTCAAAACAAGTTCAATTAAAACTTTCTTGGATCTAACTTTTTCTTATCATTATTGCGTTTCCAGTTTCAATTGAGTCTTGATTATAAGAGAGTTGAAGAATTGAAAGAATAAAAATAAAGCCCTACTTTTGTCTCACATATACATTATATGATCAAATTACACGGTCGTGTAATTAACCAGTCGTTCGTGTAGTCTCTTGTTTCATTATACTACCATTTTAGTGTTAATAAATCAATTGTGTCCGTGTAACTTCACATCCGTCCTGGTAATCTCTTGTTTAGTTGATTTGGACATCAAAAACAACTCTGGAATTGATCAAATATCACTCCAGTATTGAAAAAATGGAAGAGCCATGTAAACGTGATGTTGTAGATTTAAGAATAAGGAATGTATAATTAGCATTACATTTGATGCAAAACAGACAGACCACTTTTCAATTTAGAGCTGTAAATGAGCCGAGCCATTCGCAAACAACTCGACATTTGATTCGTTAAAAGTTTGTTAAACGAGTCGAGTTTAAACAAAATTTTACGATTTCTATGTATCAATAAACTTGTATTTTGGAATATGTGGCTATTTAGTTTTGTAATTTAAGTCTAGTAGCTTTGTGGTTTTGTTATAAATGGTTCAATTACACAAACTAGTCTAAAAAAAAAATGTATTTCACTTTGTATAATCCTTTAAGACCAATTGTGTGTGGTTAAAATAGTTACTTAATGTTAATGTTACGTATCATTAGAATTTTCTACGGTCAATAAGTAAATTTAAGTTGGATTTGAAGATGCGTTGCATCAAGTTGTATGTAAGTTGTCAAATTAAACTTTATTTCGTTAAGTTCAGATTTCAAACAACTTTGATGTTAAAGATGCAATTTGTCATAAGATCAAATTGATTTGTACTTGCTAAAAATAAGATTGTTGTTGCGTCAGTTTAGCAACAACGTCTCATCACTACGTCGGCATTTCCTACGTACTTACCCCCGAAATAACTAAAATGAAGTGAAGGTTTAAGTGAAGGATTAAGTGGGTTTTTTAGGGTTTAAAAAGAAAGCTTAATCTACCATAATTTATCTCTCACGTGAAAAACAACAGAAGGGAAAGGAGAGTTTAATCTCATTTCCACATCCCAAAGCCCCCCCAACCCTCACTGCACCATCTTAGCTTCGTTTCTTTCTTGCTCATTCCAATTTATTATTATGCCATCTCGTAAGAAAACCGGCAAGAAATCATCCGATGCCAATAAGCACTCTCGTCCTCACAACGACCATGCTCCTCACCACCATTTCTCTGCTCCCCTTCATAGGTCTCTTTCTTTTAACCCTACTTTCTCTTTCTATTTTCTTCATTTTTTTAATCATTGCCCACTTTTTGATTTTCAAGTTTTAGTTTTTTCTTTATTTTGTTCAGTTTTGAAACTTTAATTGATGGTTATTTCTATTTGTCTTTTTTATGTCGTGAGAGATTCCAACTTTCAACTTCTTAGCGCTAGAGTTGGTTCTAGTACCAATGGATAATGAATTATGTGCTCATTGGTGATGTAATTGATGGGGTGTTTTTGATAAGTCATTTGCTTCTACTTAGAATAACTCTCCATTTCATAGCACTGGAGTTGACTTTAATATCAATGATTTACGAGCGCATTAGTGATTTAATTGATTGTTCTTTTTGTAAGTTGTTTTATTTGTTTGTACATGATTACAACTCTTTAACTTTTTGGTGGCATAATTGGCTTCAGTACCAATGAGTTACGATTGTGATTTTATTGTTAGTGGGGCACATTTGCATAAGATTTTGGTTCCAAGGAAATTTTTTTGATTGGTGCATTGCGATTTTGGCCAGAGTTAATTGATGATTATTGTGTTTGTTACAGTGGGCAAGAACCGAATAGGGCCAGCGGTGTCAGTGGTGGGTTGAAACAAGTATCGGGTCTTGGCAGTGCTAATAATAACAAGGCTAATGCGAATGGGGGGATTGATTTGGATTCTTCAGTATTTTTGAAAAGAGCTCATGAGCTTAAAGAGGAAGGGAACAAGAGGTTCCAGAATAAGGACTATGTGGGTGCTCTTGAGCAGTATGATAATGCTCTGCGTTTAACACCGAAGAATCATCCTGACCGTGCTGTTTTTCATAGCAATAGAGCTGCTTGTTTGATGCAAATGAAACCTATTGATTACGACACTGTCATTGCTGAGTGTACCATGGCTCTTCAAGTTCAGCCTCGCTTTGTCCGGGCTCTGCTTCGGAGGGCTCGTGCATTTGAGGCCATTGGAAAGTATGAAATGGCAATGCAGGATGTTCAGGTACTCTTGGCTGCTGACTCGAATCACCGTGATGCTTTGGATATTGCTCGCAGATTGAGGACTGCTTTAGCTCCTCATCCAGAGGCTCAGCAAGATCTCCACAGTCGTCCTTCTCCTGCAGCACTAGGAGCGTCCGCGGTTTGTGGTGCGCCAATTACTGGTCTTGGTACTTGTTTACCAACTGGTCCTGTATCAAAGAAGGCAACATCTTCTGTGGCAGGGTCTATTGTATCACCTAGTAACAAGCTGGACAAGCCGCAAGCAAATGTGACCTTTGAAAATGGTACTGGTACCAAAGGCCAATTACCAAAAATTGTTTTAAAGCCTTCCAGCTCTTCGAAATCAACTGCCTATCCAAGCAATGATAGCCTGATACAACAATCCTTATCTTCATCAGTGTCATTACCTATCAGAGGGCAGGCTTCGGGACTGGTAGTTCATTGGAGACCATTGAAACTTGTTTATGATCATGACATAAGATTAGCTCAGATGCCTGTGAGTTGTTCTTTTAAACTGTTGAGGGAGATTGTGAGCAAGCGTTTTCCATCCTCAAAGTCGGTTTTGATAAAATATAAAGATGGTGATGGGGATTTGGTGACTATAACAGGCACAGCTGAAGTCAGATTAGCAGAATCCTTAGCAGATGAACTTTTGCAGAAGGAGCCTGATTCTGATAAAAAAGTTGCAGCTGGGATGTTGAGATTGCATATTGTTGAAGTGAGTCCAGAGCAAGAGCCCACCGTACTTGAAGAGGAAGAGGAGAAGCCCCTTGAGAGTGAAGGGACCAAGGGGTCTGAAAATGAGTCTCATTCATCACTTAGTGAGTCAATATTGGAAGCAACTGACACAGAACTTGATAAAACCGAAAAGGAACCTCCAAAGGAGAAAGTTGGTGCTTTAGATGATCCAGAGAGTAGGGAAGCAGAGATGGATGATTGGCTGTTTGAGTTTGCACAGCTTTTCCGTACCCATGTTGGTATTGACCCTGATGCTCATATTGACTTGCATGAGCTTGGCATGGAGCTCTGCTCAGAGGCACTGGAGGAGACGGTTACAAGTGAAGAAGCCCAGAGCCTCTTTGAAAAGGCTGCCGCAAAGTTCCAGGAGGTGACTGCTTTGGCTTTTTTCAATTGGGGAAATGTTCACATGTGTGCAGCTCGGAAACGAATTCCATTGGACGAGTCTGCTGGTAAAGAGGCGGTATCAGCCCAGCTTCAAGAAGCTTATGACTGGGTCAGGGAGCGATATTCTTTGGCTAGGACGAAGTATGAGGAAGCACTTCAGATAAAGCCGGATTTTTATGAGGGTTTATTAGCACTGGGGCAGCAGCAATTTGAGATGGCTAAACTACATTGGTCATTTGCTCTAGCTAAGAAAACAGATCTGTCAGCATGGGACTCAACTGAAACTCTTCAGCTTTTTGACAGTGCTGAAGAGAAGATGAAAGCAGCCACTGAGATGTGGGAAAAATTAGAGGGGCAGAGAGCTAAAGACCTGAAAGACCCAAGTGCAAGCAAGAAGGAAGAGTTGTTGAGACGAAAGAGTAAACAAGGAATTAATAATGATGGCGATGTGTCCAGCAGTGCTATGCGAGGTGAGATTACAGCAGAAGAAGCAGCTGAGCAGGCAGCAGTGATGAGATCGCAGATACACCTCTTCTGGGGTAACATGCTCTTTGAACGATCCCAAGTAGAATGCAAACTAGGGATGAGCGGTTGGAAGGAAAAACTTGATTCTGCAGTTGAACGATTTGGCCTTGCTGGAGCATCTGAAGCTGACATTTCTATGGTTTTGAAGAATCATTGCTCCAATGGAGATGCAGCACAACGGGAGGAGAAAAAGGTTCAGAATTCAAGTACAGAACACCAAGAAAACCAAGCTGATAGTTAGGATCAATTAGAATTGTTTGTGTCTGCATCTTCATGATTAATGAATCACTCTCATGTCATAACCAGTGTTAAAAAAAGTTAGTTTCTAGATTGGAAAGCTGAATCAGGATTGTTTGTCCTTTTTTGAGAATTGAGAATTTTGGTCCCAATGTTAGAGTTGGTATACTCAATTCAAGAGAATAGGCTGCCTCTGAAGAATGAACGAGCTGATGTCGTTGAGGTGATTTTTTCTGCTTGCATGTTGGCGTTTCATTAAATCGTGTTTATTTTTATGCTTATTTTTCTTCGCAGTCGAGTATGGATGTTTTAGGAACTGAGGGAAGAGACAAGTAAAGCTGGAGAATGGCTAGTAGGTGTGATTGCGTGGAGTTGAGCTGCTTATGGAACTCAAAAGTTGAGTTTCAGATCAGATTATATTTATGCTAAAAGGCCAGATTTTTTTGGCTCATTGCATCCTATGTTCTTGGGGATGATTGGATGTTTGTAATTTGAACCAAAATTTAGTAGCTGGCTGAGACACTAAACTTATACAGCAGCTATAAACAGGATTACCAGCACAATTCTCGATCGAACTATGTTCTTGTGATTACTGGCATGTTTGAACTTAAATTTTTTGGGAATGATAAGTTGTGTTTTCAATGGCACAATGTTTTTGTCATTACTAGCATGCTTTGTAATGGTTTAGTTGAGATTTTTGATTTGAAAGATTGCAAGTTTTTAGGGATTTTAACAGGCCAAGAATGAGAGTTGCAATTAGAACTTGTGATGCACCTAATATGATATGAACTTGTCATTGATGGTACCAAGTTCTATTGTTCATGAACAAATTGTCAGAATGAAGATTATGATGTGACAAACATCTTCATAGTGAAGTTTATTTTATTTTCTTTAAAGCATAGCTGACATGTTGCTGAATATACCTAATTTCTCCATGGTTCACTGGCAAGAACTTTTCTTCTTGATGTGATTACATGAAATGAGTAACTTTCATCTACTTTGGAAACAAGGATGCATCCGGAAGCTTTATGTCAAACGCTATTCACCATGTTATTCGTTGCTGTCAGGAATTTATGTGATAAAGCTTATGTGTAACAAGAGAAATCACAAAAATTTACTTAATTCGACCAATGTAATTTACGTTGATGAATAGCGAAACAAATTATTATATTACCAGTTACCAAAAGACACTAAAAAAACAAGTATAAATCACTAAAAATAGGTTTACATTAAGTCATCAACACAAAATCCTAGAATTGCCATAGTTTAAACATGTGCGACCCAATTATACAGTCGTGTTAAAATAAGACACGATCTGGACCCATCTGAGCAATCCAACAGAATAAAAAATGACATTACACGGTAAAAGACACGTATGTGTAACTTCCTGCCAGTGTTTTGAAACTCGGCCCGACCCGGCCGGTCGGACCAGAAAACCGGTGACCCGGCCGGTGACCCGGGTCGGGTTTCTTATCAGGACCGTTTTCGCTTTAAACCTGGCGGGTCGACCGTAATCCGGTGACCCGGCCGGGTTTCGCATACCCAATTAAAGAAAGTAAGAAACCAACTAGCTTACTTTTGAACCTTCCTCCATTGCGTCTGCACCTTCCTATGCTATGCTTTATGTCTAAAGTTTCTATCAAATCTCATTTTTATTTCTAATTTATTATTTTTTTGAAATTACTTTGTTGCTTAATTTTTTAGGTGCTGGTTTCTTTTGTTTTGTAGTTACTGGAGCTTGATATTCCTGATTATTGAAAATATTTACTGAGAGCCTTATTGCTTGATTGTTTAGTTACTAATTTTAAGTTAATGTATATTATTTTATTTAAGATTTGAATTTGTATTTTTTTTTATGAGTTTAAACATATTTTACTATTTGACTATTTTTGAGAATTATTTAATCTTAATTATAACATTTAATAATAATTATTTATTTATTTATTATTTGTCTGGTCCGCCCAGTGATCCACTGGTTGAACCGGTGACCCGGTTCCATGTCCGGGTCGGTGACCGGGTCGGTGACTGGGTCGGGTCTTAAAACACTGCTTCATGCGTAAAATCTTGTTTTGCTACACAGTCATCTACACGTCCGTGTAATAGACTGTGTAACCCGACATTAACCTACACAATCAACTATATGTCAGTGTACAACTCTGTCAACACCCCAAATTACCACGAAATGTCTCCAAACCATATTTACAGTGTATCAAACCAAATCTGTACTTCCCATAACCCTAAATCTCTCTAAGAAATCAAATTAACCTAATAATTATCTTCCGTTGAGTTAATTTCTTCTCAACACTATAACTAGATTAACTTTTTGTCCTCCTGCAAAGGGCCTCACGTTTTGCTGCACAAAACTAAATATAAGTTGAACTTGCCAAGAACGCAACCAATCGGTTCTTTTCCTTCAACATCCATACGTAGTAACCCACCATCCTGCGTAATTTTTATATAATCACCAATAAAATTTCTGTGCCAAAGCTCATTTGCTGCTGCTCTTAATGAATTTGGTTGATTGACGTCTCCCTGCTCCAGAGTCTTAATTATAAAATCCACCTGTTTCCCCGCAGTACTAGCAACAAACTTGTTAACATTTGTAATTGAACCACCAATTAAGGTGTAAATGTTATTATGCAATTTACTCTTCATTACACACTGCAAGACCTTTAAACATCTGAATACCCTTAGCATCTCTCGAGAAATCATAACCATGTTTTACAAAAGCACTAGCAAATATCAAATTCCTGGACAAGCCAAGGACATGCCAAATATCAAGTTTTTTCATGATTCTATTGTACATCCTAATCAATCTTTATAGAAACACTATCATCGATAGTCAAATCTTCACTATTTTCTAATTTCATGTTGCCTTTCCACTTATTGAATGATGTAAACAACTTTTAGGAAGAAGTCATGTAATAAGATGTACCAGTGTCTATCCTCAGTCACTTGTATCATTAGTTGTACCAATAGTCAACACTTTATTGATTTCCTTTCATCAAAACTATCCTATAATGCCATAGAAGCCTTCTGAACTATGTTTTCTTCTAACTTCTGTACAATTCTACTTTGACGACAATACTTCTTAAGATGTCCAACTTCCTTGCAGTAATTAGACATCGACCTATCTCATGTCCAACCTCCTTGCAGTAATAACACATAAACCTATTTCTCTTATTACTCATTCTTCTACCATTATTGTGAATCAATAACCTAGAGCCAATATTGTCTTCGGTAGGACTAAAATATGTTCTCTTCAATTCGTTAGACAACAACGCATCCTTAACATCGCTTATCGAAAGTTTGTCCTAACCATACATTATAACATCCATAGAACTCTCATAAGGCCCATATGTAGAGTCCAAATAACCTCTAGAAAGGAGGAGGATTGAATAGAGGTTATGAGAATGACTGGAATTTCAACCTTCTTTGCAGAAATAAATCGTGAGAGAAGAAGAAAGATAGACACACAATTTAGAGTGGTTCGGTGAACAACACCTACTCCACTACCTAAGCTATCGCTTAGGATTTTCAACAATCCACTATGATTTCATGTTACACTTGATTTTCGGCTCAAGCAACCGTACAAACAATCTGAATTTCTTCTCAAATCAAACCAAGAACACTAAACTAGTTCAAACTAGAAGACTTTTCTAGATGAAGCACAAGAACACAAGTAAAGCAAGAGCAAAGAGCTTGTGAGGAAAAGATGAATCTTTTAGAATGATTAAGCTAGTCTCTCTCTTCTGTAGCAACCTCTATTTATATGTGCTCTTGTGTTTTTACCCTTTTATCTTTGATGTGGACCACTTCGAGTTACTTTTTGAAGTCAACTTTTGTCCACTGCCAGTGATGGCCTAAAAATGCAACGTGCAAGTGGACACAATCAAGTAGTATAGAACGAGCACTTTTCAGACTCGAGTATCGAACCCTAGAAACTTAGTATAAATACTGGCAATCCTTCTTAATTGATTAACTAGCAAGAGGAAATGGTATGTTTTGACTAATCTAAGCGTGCAATAAATTAAAGAGATGCCTAGGTTTGAATTCCCGTCAAATTAACAATTAATTCTCATAATTGCCTAACATGTAAATCACCAACGAAATCAATCAAACAAATCATTCCATCGATCACCTAGCTCT
>CANYCX013489410.1:0-16094 GCA_948193385.1 Breynia disticha f. nivosa | reverse complement strand
GAGCGTTGCAGGCAACAATTGCGTGAGTTATAAACCCAGTAAGTAACGTAACCACAATTGGTCGACTTCATTCAACATTAAATAATAATTTCAAATATCATTTCAATTCAAATTACAAACGTGTTCATGGTATAGAATAAAGTTATAAACTTAACACTCATAAAATAACACTTAATTCCATACCAAAGAACAACATTTACCACATTTTAAACTGAGCACAGGTGAGAACGAGGGGTCATTCATCACTACGTGTTGTGGTCCATAAGTACGCGGACTCGCCTCTACACCGCATAGTGATGTAAACAGAATTTAGACCGGACATAGTTAAGAACGCGGTGTCAGCACAAAGTATGCGTGGTAGTTCAAAACTACGCGGACTCAGTCTCACCCCGCGTACTTTGGCTAGACATTCGATCCGTCAAACAGGTAGGAACGTGGGTTGAGCAGTGACTACGCGGACTCGCCCTTACACCGCGTACTTTGGGGCCAGGCCGCGTAATCACCTGTTCATCCGACCAAACTCCACGCAAATCACACATCAACTTCAAAACTTCACAACATATAAACATAACATCATCCAAAACATTTCCCTATCATTATTCATATTCATTCACTCATTCAATTCACCTTTAAACCTTTAAAACACCATTCATATTATAGTACAACATTTCCCATACCAAAACATATAACACATTTAACCAAAATCTCCCTTTGTAACGCCCTCCATTTTACGTAAAGTTTTAGAATTTAATGAAATATTTTATAAAAGTATGAAGAAATTTTTTGCAAGAATATTAGATTAATAAATGGTGGATGAGTGTAGGTGTATTGGAAATTATAAATAGATAGAAGATAAGTTGATTGGGAGAGAGAAAGTTGAGAAGAAGATAGTGTTGTAGAGTCGGGGCCAAAAATGTCATTACCGAGCCTTATATATATATATATATATATATATATATATATATATATATATATATATATGTACATATGTATTATGTTTCTCTATTATTCCCTCTCTCTTATTTATTAATCCCATATACCCTTCACCTAACCTTCTTCTTCCATTAATACCAACCATCTCCAACTTACTTGTTAACTTCACTTAAGTATATTTTTACGAATTTAACTATCCAACATATAATCTAACTCTGATTTCTTCCAATTTCTTTCCCATATTCCTAAACCATTTTCTTTACTCATTCAATACTCCTACTCCATTAAAGGCCCAATCAAATTGGCCATCAAATTAACCTTACTAGAGCCCGAAGAAGTTAACCCTAACAACGAAACTTCAAACCAAACTTAGGGTCACAAATTCCAAACTCGTCACTTTTAACCTTTCATCGATAGTGCAAGCAGAAAATAATGATTCCACTGCGCATAGGTTTCGTTCATCAGCTCTAAAGTAACCGTGACTGAGGCATGTGAATCACTATGGTGAAGAAAATAAGGGGAATGTGGATCATCCTGTGTAGAAGAAGATGTTGAACCTAATGCTCCTGACATGGGGAAAAATCTTGATTATAATTCCAGACACGAGGCATGAAGTCTAGCTCTGATACCATATTAAATTGGGCGTAACTCACTCCCGAAAGGCACCTTGTAGGAGGAGGTTTGCCACTCATTATATATTGAATATTGCAACACAACCTAGCCAATGTGGGATTCATGACACACCCTTCTCAGCCCAAATTGGGTTGAACATAACAATCAAATGGGCTTTGGGCAACTTAAGGTCGGGCACCGCCCCAAACCATTAGACTCGGGGTGGCTCTGATACTATTTTAATCAGAGAATTAGAAAAGAAATGGAAAAGGAAATCATTTTGTTGTTATTTCCCTTATCAAGTTTGTGCATATGTGCTTGGTTTATAAAGTACCAAAGCAGCAACCTCATTACGAGTTTGTTACAAAATGGAAAATACTGATGTACTCATGTAACCAACTTTTAGAATCTCCCCCACATAATGCACTGTACACATGTGCACACAGCTACAGTAGCCAACCTTTGTACTTGCTTAGCCCCATTTGTACGTAGCCTTCCACTCACATTTCTACACGTATCTCGACGTTCTTATGTCTGTGGATACGAGTGTACCCTTCAACGAGATAACGTTTTCCTTCCGCTGCGATGAGCGGATTTCCTGGTCAGAAATTCTATTCATTTTATTTAATGCTATAATTAATTATGCGTTAATTAATTATTATATATATGTGTTATGTATAGATTCGATTTCTTTCAAATTTGAATGGAGTAGACATTAAACCTTAGAACGAAAATGTTTATATGGACTGTAATTGAGTTCTTTAATTGTATATTTCGAAATTAATCTTTTATTTATTTGCAAGATAAAAAATCATTAAATCTGATATTTCGTAATCTCATACCACAAAAATGAAAATGTGTTTTTAGTATGAAGTATTTGTGTTTAAATATTGGTTTTTAAAAATTATAGTAAAAGTTTATTCTTGGTACTTTAGAGATAAACCAAAAATTAATTTTTTTGGCAACTATTATTATTATTATTATAAAAACTTAATATTAAAATTTTTTATTTTTGTCTATATTATTATTAATTCTTGCACAATATTTTTATGTTATATTATTTGATTATTTTGTAAGATGAAAACTTGAAAGTGATATACTGATAATAGTGAGTTGAATGCATCCTATGAGTAGTGATAAATAAGATTTAAGATATTAAAATTTTAAAAGATACTCATACTTAACAAGACCTTTACGGCGAAAGAGGTTAGCGTGGTTGTTATTAATGGCGAGGTAAATTAAGGCTATGTTCGGTATGGGGGAAGTGGGAGAAGAGAAGTTAATTAGAGCAGAAGTGAGTTACTTAGTTGTGTTTGGTTGATATTAATAAGGAAAGTTCATTGTTTGTAAAGGAAGTAAATTTTCCCATGTGCGGAAGAAAAAATCTTGAGAAAGAGGTGGAATTTAAGTTCCTTAGTTAGAAATGTCATCATTATCCTTCTTTTTGTATATTAATTATTTTTTTTAATTTAAAAATCTAATTAATTAACGCATAATTAATTAAGCGTAAATAAAATGAACGAAAACTCAAACCTGAAACTCTTTTCAACGCAGCGGAAGAATACGATACCTCGTTGAGGGTACGCTCGTATCCACAGGCGCAGAGCGTCGGGATACGGGCAATGTTCGCACCCGATCCTACACCGGAATCCAATAACCGAGAGAGTATTTTTAGAATCTCATTCTAAAACTCCACCAAAATCTGATTTTTCATTTTGGTAGTTAATGTGTAAGAGAGAGAGAAAATGTGGTGAACAATGTGTTTATATAGAGGTGGAGGTACCTATTGGTAAATAGGTACCTTTCCACACAATTAACACTTTAGTCCCTAAACTAAAAGTGTTTCTAATTTAATTTTTTAACCAAATAAATTATAATTAAGTCCACTAACTTAATTATATTTACTCGACAACCCAGACGTCATGGGCGGAATAAATTATCCTTTTAATTTTTATAAAAACAATACGATAAATATATTTTGTTATTAAAAAATAATATATTTAGTTTATACTAAAAGAGTTTTCAGTTTATTTTATAATTATATTGTATTTTTTATATTTGAACAATAAATCTGTAACAATTTTTTATTTATTAAAAAATTAAAAGATATTATCTGGAACTCCGATTAATTTAATTTATGTTTTTTGTTTTTATGATCTTTCATTGCAACCATTTTACAATATGTAGAAAAATTCGAATGATTAATTTTTGACACGATAATACAATTTATGAGTGTACTTTAATGATATGATACATATGGCACTCAAGTTTTCACCATCTTCTAATTTTACGTTGCCTTTTTACTTTTTGGAGAAGTAAACAACTTTTGGGAAGAAGACATGAGCTAAGTTGCATCGGTGTCAATCGCCCAGTCACCTGCTCAATTAGTTGTGTTAGAGACAAGTGACAATCCCACATCGGATAAGTATGAGGTGTGAGAAGGATTTATAAGTGGTGTAGATCCATAACCTAATACTTTAAGGTTTTGGATAAAGATATGGTGTCAGACTCATTTATGTCCTTCTTGATTAGTGTTCTCTTCCACTAGGTCCTCGCTCGCTTGTGGTAGATCTCTCTAAGACTCCCCGAGTCCAACAAGTGGTATCAGAACCGATGGTTTAGCTTGGGCATGGAAAAGGCTGGGATGATGTGGTGATGGTTCGAGATGAGTGCAGTAATGTGGTAAAGAGCTGATTTACCGGTTCTAGTTGTGAGCGGCCGAAAAAACTTGTAGATGGAAGGATGAAAAAACTTGTAGATGGAAGGATGAAAACATGGTAAAAAAACTCTTGGTGACACAGCGGTAGTGTTGTGCTAGCCTCTAGGCCTAAGGACGGTGAAGAGTTGAAGAATTATGTTGTCATTGTCTATGAAAAGTATTGTAGCTTGTAAGATATATGTGGGCTCTTGGGTTAATGACATTAACATTCGAAGTGATCCATGGAAAATTTCGCAGTACTGAAAAGTGACTTCCGCTGAGGGGAAGCAGGTTTAAGCCCAATATGAAAGAGATTCACACTTGAGGGGGAGATTGTTAGGGACAAGCGAGAATCCTACATCAGATAGGTGTGAGGTGTGAGAAGGATTTATAAGTAGTGTAGACTCATAACCCAATACCTTAAGGTTTTGGGTAAAGATATGGTGTCAGACTTACTTATGTCCTTTTTAACTAGTGTTCTCTCCCACTAGGCATACGCTCGCTTGTGGCAAATCTCCCCAAGGCTCCCTCAGTCCAACAAGTTGTACCAACAGTCAAAATCCATTGCTCTCCTCTTCATCAGAATTGCACTATAATGCCACAGAATCTCTCTGAACAATGTTTGCTCCTAATCCATATATGTTTTGCTTTTGAGGAAATTCCTTCTTTACATGTCTACACTCATTATAGTTGTAACACACCAACATGTTTTTGTTACCCTCCCTCTTACCATTGTGAACTGATAATCCAAAGCTTCTAATGTCTCGCCCAGTACTTAAATATGTTCTTTTTCAATTCTTTAGACAATAAAGCACTTTAACATCATTCATGGAAATTTTGTCTCTACCATACATGATAGTATATACAAAACTCTCATAAGATCTAAACAAATAATACAACAAAAACAATGCTTAATCCTCATCATCTAGCATGACCCTAAAATATGTCAAATCTAATATAATTTTATTAAAATTGTCAAGATGTTCCTTTGCCTAGATGTCTTCGATCATCTTTAAGGTATGCAACTGTCTTTTCTGATAAAGCTTGTTCGTCAAAGATTTCTTCTAATACATACTCTCCAACTTCTGCCACATGTTAGCTGCAGTAATTTCATTAGCAACCTCCCTTAAGACTTCATCTGTCAGACTCAATAGAATCACATTGTGTGCCCTTTTCTCTATCTTAGCTTTATGCATCGCCAACAATTCTACAGATAAATTTTTTCAACTTCTATCATCCCCTCACACCCTTGCTGAATAAAGATTGCCTCATTTTAAACTTCTAAAGAATGAAATTGTTTGACCCATTGAATTTCCCGACTACAAACTTTGAAGACATCATATTTTTATTAAGAACAAACCTCAAATGCACAAAGAATCAATTATAGCTTTAATACCACTTGTTAAGATTTGCACGGTCATGTAATCTTCGGCCTGTTCGTGTAGTTTCCTATTTTATTACATGACCAATTACACGACTGTGTAATCTTCAAGGCTATCTATGTAATCCATTGTCTCACTACACAATTACTTACACACTTGTGTAACTGCGTTTGTCTTCAGCTGTGACCTTGTCAACACTACCAATTGTCTCAAAATGTCTCCAAACAGTCTTTACAAAGTGTTAAACCAACATATACGTCCCCATGATTCTAAATCTCTCTAAAAAAATTAATTCAATGCAACACACGATTTTGATTTTGCAGTCGTAATATGCGGAAAATAAACTGTCAAATAAAAATTTTTCTTACTATTTGCTAACCTTTTTCATGACATTAAGTGCAGGAACAATCATTACCATAAAATTTTGACAATTAATTTTCTCATTTTCATTAGTTTGATGAATGTAGTTTATTTTTATTTAGATAATTGTAATTTTTATTTAATTAATATAATATATTTAGTTGTATTAATGTAAAATATTTTATTTAATTAATATAATATAATTTTATTTAATTAATGTGTTTGTTTTTTAATATTGATAAATCAATATTAAAAAAGAAAAATTAAATTCTAAAATTAGTGGAATGTTATCATAGATTGGACTCTCAAATATAAATCTAATTGTTATGGGTTAAAAAAAAGTTATATATGCAATTAACCCAAAATACTATTGATCTTAAAACAAATGAAAAGATGATCTACAAATCTTTAGACATAAAAAAGAGGCTGATTGTTTTAAGAAAACCTAATATAATTGGTGATTTTTAATATAAGGACTGTCTTTATTGATGTCTGTTCTTATTTTACCTAATTTTATCGATTACGTAAAATTAAAGTTGTTTTTACTGAACAATTTGAAAGTTCAATTTTATTTTTTTTACTGTTCCACCAGTTAAATGCCTCATTGACTCCTCAACTTATATAGATTCATGGTAAAACTTTTCGATATAATCATCTCCAACATGAAAGGCAGTTGAGGTCATCCCATGAGCAAACAAATCAAACAACGCGTCTAACTGTTAACCACTAAGAGATTCGCATTAAAGAAGGTTATACAAAAAAGGGTTGACTGTGCGAATTGCTTATGCTTTTCGTTTGCGAACAAATTTTTTTTCGCGCTATAGAGATAAATAAGGTGAATGAGCGAGTAGAGACACGAGAATTTTAAGCTACAGTTGACGTGAAAGTGATAGGGTAAAGCGAGCATAATTTTCAAATTCAGAAGCAGTTAAGTTTTGCGGTTGGTAAACAACTGTTTAAATAAAACTATTCAACCGAGTGTCATGAACAGAAGCTTTCGATTTTATTGAAGGTATATGTGGCGCGAGAAAATAGACGAAATGAAAAAACCGCTCAAAGATGCAACTGCTCGCATATTTCTATAAATACAAGAGACTTTGAACAAAAAAAAAAAAAGAACAGACACACTTCACATCGCTTTCTTTACTTTGTTTTATTTTCCAAGTTTCCTTGGTGTAGCCTTTAGTTTAGAACAAATCAATCATCATCAGGGACATCTAGTGTAAGCCATTTGATTAATTTGTAATTTTGCTTTGAATTAGTTTATTTCAACTACTTCACTCATTTTCTTGCACACTTACTTTTCTTTATTGCTTTTCCTAGTTTAATGTATTTTAATCTACCATTTAGCTCGTCTGTAATTTAAAGTTCTAAATTTTTAGATAATACGAACCCACGTTTAAAATATTCTTTTTCTACACAGATTAAAATAATACTTTAATTCTGTACGCGCTAAATTTGTTAAACGAAAACGATAAAGACGTTTAACACTAAGACAAAAGTTGATACAAAATGGTGTTATATAAATAAATAAATAAAAGACAAGAGTTGAGGTGAGATGGCATCAACTAGGGTTAAGATATGATGAATCAAAGAGAAGAGTAAAGGGGGCATAGGCTACAGTGACATAACAAGAACAAAGAGTTGTGGTAATGATCCATCATTGTTAGTGTATTGTACCACAGACCTTCCCTTCTGAGCTTCAATTCCTCCATCTTCCTATAAACTGGACCCTTCTTCCTTTTCTTCTCTACTTTCTCATCATCCATTCCGTAAAACTTTCATTCCATGGATAGCTTTGCCTTTTCCTTCACACTACTTGATGAGATAACACACACGTACATTCTTAATTCCTACTTATAAACTCTCAATATTTTATTCCTTTTTATAAAATAATTTATTTATTTTTTGCCAAAAAACAAATTTATTGCAGTGTTTGATTGGTATGTAGGTAGGTGTATCCTATCCAGTATGCCTAACAAACACAATTGAATGCAAATTTAATTGAGTTTTCTTGTCAATCATTTCTGTTTTATTTTTTTTGACTTAGAAACACGAAAATAAACTTATGTGACAAAATGAATGTAGTTAAGGACATGTTCATTTAAAAAATTTGTGATAAAATACAGGCTGATGTAAATGATTGTTAACATAATTATAATCATTTTTATTTTATCTCGAGTGATGAAATCAGACTTTGTAAATAGTTAAGTACAAGTAGTTTTAAATGTTCACATTACAAATTTTCTAATCTTAGTAATGAAAATAGAAGAGGTTGATTTTACCATGAATCATATTTTAATGTACAATTGTTATATTTGCAATATTAATTAGTTATAATATATAGTATTAGATAAATAAAATGGCTGGACAACATATTAGTATGAAATAAAAATTTCTAAAAGTCGGGACACTTGATGAAATATAAAAAATTCTATAACTTATGGGAATTTTTACCAAAAGTTCCTTAAAAATAAAACTCAATCCGTTACAATATTTAATAGTTTCAATTTTAGTGAATAAATCAAAAATTTAAATTTTTTTTATTATATTTGACAATTACGATGTAATTACTGACAGTGACAGTCATTTATGATGGAGTGATGGAGTTTTGGAAATTGACGTAACAACAAAATACTCAATCTTCTCATAATTTGTTTATCAATATTTGTGATCACATTTTTTCCCTAACTATCACATCTTTACACACGTAGATTTGTTGACAATTGTATCGAGATTTTAAGTTATTAAGTGCATTATAATTGATATTTGTAAATTCTGTAAAACAGAATATGATTAGAAATCGAGACTCATTTTTTGAATTTACTCTCATATTCAAGTTATTGTTTGAATAAAATTTAGGCAATAACAAATATATATGTTAGAATTGAAATTTTGATTGAAAAAAAAAGGAATATTAATCTAGATATTATTTAAAAAAAAAGAAAAAAATACAATGGAAACAAAGAATATTGTGGAAACATAGGAAGAGGAATTTGCATGAACAAATATAAGTTGGTGGGAGCAAATACAATGAGATGTCTATTACATGATGTTTGGTGAATTGATAGTAATTGTTATGTATGAATTTATGATAAGTTTCGCCCAAATTGAACAACATTTTTTTTTAAATAAAGGACCAATCCACTGGAATGTCGAATCAACTAGGTTGAACCTGCACTCCAGTGGCACCTCCATTACTCAACCCAGCCAGGCTGACCTCAGTAATCGGAGGCGGGTAATGTATATTATTACGTAAATTATCACAATGTACATCCATAGTGATTCCTATGGTATCATCATACAATAGTTGTAACAAAGCATAGGGTAAAAACTGGAATTCGTGGAACCCATAATCTAACATCGTACCACGACGTGCAAGCCAATTAGCACATGCATTATTCTCTCGACCTATATGAGAAATGGTAGTCTCTTGATGTTGGGAAAACTGAGCATAAGTGTCTCGAAAGAGTTCTTTGTGACTCCCCAGCCAACGATGCGGTTTCTGGATCATTTCTATAGCAAGGGAGCTGTCAGACTCAATCATTACCCGACGAAAACCCATTGAGTTTGCCCATTTGACCCCGCGGTTTATCGCCTTAATCTCGGCCAGTAGGGGCGAGCAAAATTGGATTCGCTCCGTGAATGCTCCAAGGCACATTCCCTGACTGTCTCTAAGCAGGCCTCCAACAGTTGATGTTCTATGATTGAAGTTAACAGAAGCATCGGCATTTAGCTTCACACACTCCCTTGGTGGTGCGTACCAGCCGTGTCCCCTAGCAATTCTAGTAGATTGGTTTATAGTGCCCACCTTTTCCATCGCATGGAGATAGTTTCCAGCCAACAAATTAACAGAAAACTTGGTCAGTTTCCCCTCTGCGTGACCTTGAAAAATATGTTTATTCCGCGTCTCCCATAGCTTCCATGTCGTAATTCCAAAAATAAGGCTCCAAGGTTTAGTTCCCCTCCAGCGAAGCCCAGGCCCTACATTATAGTCGATCCAATCAAGTGCTGGTTGATTGAAGAACTCATCCTGCATAGAATGTGGCAGTATATCAAGCCAAACAGATTTTGCAGCAGGGCAATCTCTGAATGCATGGGTAACAGATTCCTCTTGTGAGCAACATCGTTGGCAAATTCTGCTGGCACTGAGATGTCGTCGGTGTCTCTCCACATTTGTCAGTAAACGCTCTCTTGTCGCCAACCATAGAAAGTACGAATCCTTTGGGGTCCCTGCAACGTCCAAATTTTGGACCAAACATTACCATGATTAGATACATTAATCGGATCAAAAGAAAAATCAGCAAATAATTCAATCGCGGAGCTAAGATTAAACTTCCCTGAGCTGGTGAGGCTCCAATACGGCTCATCTTTCTCATCCGAACCCAGTAGAGTTGGAACCTGTAAAATCTGATCCACCATCGCATTTGGAAGAATATCCCGAAAGGATGAACTATCCCAGTTGCCATCTACGATCAGGTCTGCAATCGTGACATTTGCAGAAGCAATGGATTCCAAGGATTCAGCAAAATCCAACAACCGCCCTTCGAGTCCTAGCCAATTATCTTGCCAAAATCTGATTGTTTGCCCCAGTGGATTTGCCTTTGTGTTTTTTCTGCCACGCTTAGCATCCCACGCCACAGCGGGGATATCACATATGTCCTTGATTTGGAGAAATCAGTAGCATACCCTTGCAGATACTTGCTCGAAAGGAATCTGCTCCAAAGGCTTGACGGTTCCGTCAAAAAATGCCACACGATTTTCATCATATAGCTTTTATTCAGAAGCCCTGCTTGTTTGATCCTTAGTCCTCCTTTATCCTTGGTAAACAGACAGTGTTCCAGTCCACTAGATTGACCTTGCTGACGTTGACAGAGTGTCCCCAAAGAAAGCTCTGCACTAATGAATCTATTTCATCACACAACATTTTCGGTAACAATGCAGTCTGCATGGTGTAATTTGGAATGGTCGTTAGCACTGCATTAACCAGGGTGATCCGTCCTGCCAGGCTGAGGCTTTGTATTTTCCAACCACACAAATTTTTTTGGATTCCTTCTAATATGTAAGAGTAGGTTTCCTTTCGCATTCTGCCGTTGAAGATAGGGACCCTTAGGTATTTTCCCAGGCTTAAAACTTCCTCAAACTCACATAAGGTACATATGTCTGTCCTTGTTTGGAGTGGCGTATTCTTAGAAAAGAAGATCTTAGTCTTTTGCTGACTAATTTTTCCTCCTGATGCCCCACAGAATTGTTGAAGGCATTCTTGAATAATTTCCATTTGTGTTCTGCTATTATCTGCAAATAATATCAAATCGTCGGCAAACAAAGCATGTGAGATGGGTGGGCCATCCTTATTAACACGAAATGGTTTCCACAAATTTTAAGTTACTCGGTCTTTAATTAAATGAGATAATCGTTCAATACAAAGCACAAAAAGATAAGGGGAAAGGGGATCTCCCTGACGGATTCCTCTTGATGGAGTGAACGCATCTGTTGCTTCTCCGTTCCAGAGCACCTGCATTGAAACACTTGTGACACATTGCATAACTAAATAAGTAAGAGCAGAGGGAAAGCCTGCTAGTAATAACGTTTCCTGGATAAAATCTCATCGAAGTCTATCATACGTCTTCTCAAGATCAATCTTGATTGCCATTGATCCACCTTTACCTTTCATGGTTCTCATCGAATGTATGATTTCCTGAACAATCACTATGTTGCCAATAATCTGTCGCCCTTGGACGAAGCTAGCCTGCTCTTCCCCAATTAGTTCTGGCAGCAGTGGTTGAATGCGACTCACTAGAACTTTAGAAAGAATCTTGTAATTCACATTGCAGAGGCTAATAGGTCTGAATTGGGTAATATAGTCTGGGTGTTGGACTTTGGGAATAAGGGAGATGAGAGTATTGTTAACCTCTGAAATTGGGGTTTTTCCCATAAAAACATCCTGGATAAAACTTACTAAACTCTCCTTTACTATGGACCACTGACTCTGGAAAAAGAGGGTCGAATAGCCATCTGGTCCTGCAACTTTGTCATTATTCATTGAGAATAGCGCTGATTTGATCTCAGCTTCAGTAGGGATTCTACTCAACGAGAACTCTGCAGGATTAATAACATCCGAAAAATCGATAGTTGAGTGTAAAGGAATTGAAGTCCTACTATCTGAATACAGCTCCTTGAAGAAGTGAAAAGCTGGAATTTTTAGTTCGTTGGGATCATCAATTTGAATGTCGTCCATAGTTTTCAAAGAAAAAAATACAACGCCTGCCAAGCTTCACCGTTGCACTCGTATGAAAGTAGGAAGTATTTTTGTCTCTCAACCGCAACCATTTGTCTCGACTTTTCTGTTTCCAAAAAACCTTCTCCTGGAGAAGAGTGAAATCCAAGTCTCGTTTGAGGTCCCGTTCTAGTTTATCCTAAAACCAATAATCACGTCGTTCTCTTGCTCTCTGTACTCCTGAAATACGATTGAGCAGTGATTTCTTCCTTTTAAAGATATTCCCAAAGCTGGTAACATTCCACTTGACTATATTACCAGCCATCTCTTTTAATGCTGAAGGTAGACCTTGGTTCTTCCTCCAGGTTTTCTTCATAAGGTCCTTAAAGGAATTTTCCAGCACCCAAGCGTTTTGGAATCTAAAAGGTTTAGATAGAGGTCGAGTGTTTACCATTGTTCGAATCAGAATTAGGCAATGGTCAAAAGCAACACACGCGAGATAATCAACGCAAGAATCTGGAAAACCCTTCTTCCACACATTATTACAGAATGCCCAGTCAATTTTCTCAAATACTCCATGCCCTTCCCATGTGAACTGAGAACCTCTGGATTCTAAATCAATCAAACCACAGCCATGAACATAGGATGCAAACTCTCGGGCCGCTCTCTTAGACACAATTTGCCCGCCTCTTTTATTCTGTTGGTAAAGCATCGAATTAAAGTCCCCAGTGGCAATCCATGGGAGTGCATTCACTGTAGCCGTAATGTGCCGAAGATCATCCCAGAGAGCTCTTCTAGTTATAGCATTTGGGCTCCCATATACTGCCGAGATAACCCCTGTAAAATTGCCTCACCTCTATATGAATAACTTGGTTATATTGGTACAAAGGTTTTACTGAGAGAGAAGGATCCGACCACAGACACCAAATCCCCCCAGCAAAACCCACAGCCTGTTCTCGAATGCTAAATGTGAACCCCAGCCTCTAGATTACCTTATCCGCTACCGTGCCACTTACCCTTGGTTCCACCAATATCGTAATCATAGGTTTGTGTATCGCTACTAAGTTTCGACACACACGAATGAAGCTCCTCTTGGAAGCACCCCTACATTTCCAAGCAAGTATCATAAAATATAATAATAGAAAATGGTGTTAAAATAACGCTTGAATTAGATGGACTTAGCTGCCTTAGTGGGCGTCGACTTTGCCGGATCCATAACTGCATCCTCCATTGTGTCCTGACTTGTGTCCCTCTCCACTGGATCACTTCAACATTCATTTAGGTCCTGTTGATCTACGGATGCCGGAGAGGTTTCAGGTGGACGTGGTGGGTGTGGACTGATTATTTCCAGTGTAGTCCCTCTTGGGGGAGCGGATTGAGCTCTAAACACCATGGTTATAGGCTTGGGTAAGGTGTCTGTCTGAGCAACAACCGTTTCTGAGTGGGATGATACATGTTGGCTATCCAGTGACATTGATTTTGGGTCGCTGTTAGCAGGAGCCACGTTGGTACCCTCTTGTATCCTAGTAATTGAACTTTGTTTGGGTTTCCTTTGTGAGGAACCAGTCTTGGTTTTGTTCTTTGACGACCCTCTATGGGCTTGTGAGGTAGGGGCTTTCGAGGTTGATGCTTTCACTGACCTAGTACCAGACTTTAGTGGGCCTTTAAAGCCCCCCAATGGTTTCTCACCTTCACTAGAACGTTGCATGTGAACAGGATTATTGGATGGAATAACAGAGTTATGCATGGTTACCATATTAGGATCATCACCTCCTTGATTTGGGCTTCCCATGGAAACATTTCCTTCTGACAATAATGCAACAAATCGAGATCCTTATGTTTCCTTACTTGCTTCATTATTTCCAATTACTGTCCCACCGTTAGCTTGGTCTTTCGTAGACTTTTTAGTATTATCGCCGATCATTTTCCGGCCACGACGAAGAATGTTTTGGACTATCATCCAACTCCCATAAGAATTCTCCATTTCAGGTTTGTTGCCTAAGGTTTGCTTACTGACTCGTTTGGACTGCTCTGTGGAATCCTCGGGGGCCATAGGTGGTGTTACACCGTTGTCTGTGGGTATCTTTGGCGTTAATGGACATTCCTCTTTCTTATGGCCAAAAATGACACAGCCGAAACAAATGGTGTGTAGTGCTTCATACTACACTCGATGCATTTTATCATCGAAGAGGAACTTTGAGATAAGCGGCTTAGTCAAGTCCAGTTCCACACTTACACGCGCAAACTTTCCACGAGTTGCCCCAAATGTGGATTCATCCACTCGGAGAGTGTGGCCTATTTGATTCCCTAAATGAGCCAAAATGTTTTTATCATACACGTAAAGTGGAAGATTGGGAAAACCTACCCATGCCACTATTCTATCAAAGGTAGCATCCTCAGCACAAAACTTCGGGTACCATCGCTGCATCGTGAGATAATGGTCTCCAATGAGCCAAGGGCCCCCGAATAATGCTGTATCATAATCTTCAGCTGAGGTAAATCGGACAACGTAGAAGTCATTACCCACATCCGTCATCACGATATTTCCCTTTAGCTTCCAGACTCGAGTCAATCGTCGAGATAAACCAATATATCCTAATTGACCTCTTAAATGCATGATGATTAATGCTTTCTTCCAAGGTCTGCATAGTGCAATGAACTCTGCATTCGAAATGCTGAGTACCAGACATTCTGGCTATCCGTCAGTGGATTGAGGGCCAAAAGTCCAATTCAGGTCATTCTCTTCTTGGAAATCTTCAAGAAATATTGGTTTGGAATTACCCATGAGAGTATCTCTGAATGAATGTTTCTTAGTGATGTCACCTTGAGGAGGGGTGGGAGAATTGAGTTTCTGGACCGGAATTCCGTCAAGATGGACCCAGACCTTCTTAGGTCCGCGGCTTTGCTCGTCAATGGAGATGGGTGGTGGAGGAGTAGGCTGCCCCATGGGGCAGTGGTCATGTTTTTAATATGTTTTTTCATATTCAGTTATAAAACGTGTGATGTTTTTAGTCTGTGTACTATTGTTTTTTCAATTGAAATTGAGAATAAGAAACAAAGAACATAAGATTTATATGATTTGATAAAATTGATCTACGTTTACGCCATTACATTTCAGTTCGATAGCTAGTTCAGTAACTTAGATTCTAATTATAGTTAGTTCATATATTACTCCTCTCTAAAAGTCTTAAACAATCATACAAACCTATACTGTGACACCCCAAAATAAAATCCCATTTTTCCATTTAATTAATAATCTTTTAACCAACAATTATATAATCAGAGTTTAATTTTCAAGATCGGTTAGAGGAGATAGAAAATTAAATAAAATTTTCTTAAAAACATACCCGGACCCAAATCAAATACAACAACAACATAATATAAATTCAGAGTTTTGCGGAAGCAATTTAAAATGTTTGAAAACAAATCCAAACTCAAAATATTACATACAATAAATATGTTCAAATTTCAAAACTGAAATCGATACACTAATAAAATGATGATGGAGCTCCACCTCTGACATCCGCACGTCTGGTACAAGATCAATGCAACTCTGGTCCACTGGTAAACGCTCAACGTCCTGCGCATTTTTAAACAAAACCGTCCTAGGGAGCGAGAAAGCTCAGTAAGTGGCGCAGGGAAATCTATATTCCTTAGGGAATATGATTCTCCTCTAACCTACCACGTCTACTCATTTTATTACATCTCTTTCATCTCATTTTATTTCATTCATCTCATTATGATCTCAAGGTTTTAAGCACATAAAGCTTAAATTCATTATCTTCGATTATATCTTACATACTCATTCATTCGTATTCATCACTCATTTATTTATGCTCAAGTTGTATATTATGTATGAATGAGACTCAAATGCAAATGCAATTCACATGCA
>CANYCX013488235.1:0-13282 GCA_948193385.1 Breynia disticha f. nivosa | reverse complement strand
CGAAAATCAAGTTGTATTTTGTGAGGTAGCTTGAACCGTAAGTCAAGTGTGTGGAAATAGAAAGTGTTGGCCAAAATCCTAAGTGAGGAACTTAGGTAGTGGAGTAGGTGTTTGATCCGAACCACTTTATATCGTGTGTCACTTTATGTTTATTTCCGCGAAAAATTCTCAAACCTCATCAGCTCTATTCAACCCCCCTTCTAGAGCTAATCTTATTCCTACACCTTCTACTTAACAAACAATATCAGAGCACCCTAAGGAAACACACACGATCGGATAAATCCCTTCTCGAGCAGTTTCTCCAACTGCCTTTTCAGTTCTTGTAGCTTCACTGCTGCCATTCAATACGGTGCTATTGATACAGGTGCTGCTCCCTGCATCGCCTCAATCCCAAAGCCAATCTCCCTCTTTAGGGGTAAACCCAAAAGCTCATCCAAAAACACCTCAGGATAGTATCTCGCTATCTCCACATCTTTGACCTCCCGCTTTGTCTTACTAACGTCAGCCACACAAGCCAAGTAGGCTTCGTACCTATCCATTATTAATTTTGCAACTAATGCTGTCGATACCAAAAAGGAAGGAATGACCCTCTGTTCCCCCACTAATAGTACTCTTCGATCACCATCTACTTCCACCACAACCTCCTTTGCATAGCAGTCTACCACCTCTTTATTCCTGGACAATCATTCCATGCCTAATATCGCTCTGAAATCCACCATCCTTAACACTTTTAAGTCAATCACGTAATTCAATTCACTAATTTTCAATTCACCATTCTACATAACATATCTCACCATAACTACACCCCCAGCTGGCATAGACACGACTACCACATATCCCAAGGATTCTACACTAGCCCCAATCTATCCTACCAATGCCTCGCTCACAAAAGAACAAGTCAAGCTTGGGTCAATTAACACTAAGGTAGCTTGTCCAAATATTGAAATCATACCAGTAATGGCGTCAGGGTTGGCTGCTGCCTCATCTCGTGTCATAGCATAGACACGTGCCTGAGGTAGAGCTGTAGACTGAGAAGCTCCTCCGCCTCTAGAGGTGGTGCTTGTAGCCCTCCCACCTCAACCTAGGCCTCTGCTGATAGTAGTAGCTGCACGGTTGTCCCCAACACTGGTCTGGTCAGAGACTGTCTTCCCTTCTTCCTGTGCCTTCTAGTAACACTTTCGAACATGGTGGCCCTACTGATAGTAGTTATAACAAAGATCTATGGGGTCAACTTCATTGTGATTGGGGTATTCTGATGCCCGAAGGTAGGAGGTCTAGAGGAGTAACTTTCCCTTGACTGCCGCCCCTCCTCACACTCTTGGGTGGTTTAAAATTTGACTTCTTATGACCTCCAAAAGAACTGGATCCACCTGAGACCTTCAGCTTCTTTCCCTCACGTCGGACCTCCTAAACCAACAGTTCTTTCGCCCTCATGGCAGTCTCCAACAATATTTGGTAAGATGGCTACTTAATGGAATTATGGGTGTGGATATTGAACCACAACCATCTCTCAAAACAATCCCTCTTCTACTAATCGGTCGTCACCTCCTCTGGAGCATATCTATATAATCTGGTGAACTGATCTTCATACTCAGTGATCGTTAACTCCTTCTGATTAAGCTCCAAAAACTCTATCTTCTTCTAACTATGATAGAGAGGAGGGTATATTTTTTGGCAAACTCCCTCTGGAAATCACCCCAAGTCAAGGTAGGTGGGTCATTCTGACTCTTAGGGACCATTTCCTACCAGTCCCATGCTCCCTTTTCTAATAGCAAGGTAGTGTACCTCAATTTCTTCTCTGGTATGCATCTCATTCTATTAAGAATCCTCTCGATTTGGTGGAGCCAATCCTCTGCCTCAGTAGGGTCAGTGGTACCCTCGAATGCCTTTGCGCCCTATTTGCGTACCTCATTGAAGTTCCTATCTATATTAAGGCCCTAAACTTGTTGGACCCTCTGCCTACCAACCAATCACTACATATACTCCCAGAACTGTGCCAGGGCGGGGGCAAAAGGTGGCACAACACCCTGTACAAGAAGTGCTCTGTATTCGGGGCTGATCCCTGCCCCTGTACGAACTCGTGAGACTCAACTGTCTCATGCGATACATTGTCGATCGACTCCATCCTAAAGAAATCAAAGCCCTAGAACCTTTAGTTTTCTAAGTGAATGATACAAATGAAAATAGTTTTTTGCACAGTCCGCAGGGAATCTAATCCCAGCTCTGATACCACTAGATGTGAAGCTCAAATTCACAAAGTTCATTCTTGAATAAATCATAAATCTGTCGACCATTTTTTAAAATGGTTTGATATGCTAACCAAAATGAAAACACTATTAATCATGCATTCTTTTCAAACCTCAGCCAGTGATAAAGTATATACAAAATAACAAGTTTGGGGAAGCTATGGCTATGGTTTAAAACAACGCATGTATCAATTATCTGTACTAACAATGTTTGTATAGAGTTTACAAAATGCAAAAGAGTGTAAGCGATATGCCTGGAGCCTCGAGCTTGATCCGCGTATCGTACCGCTAGCAACCCCGAAAAGTAAAGTCCCAAACACACTACTACCGCTCTGCACAAGTCACCACAAAACACATTGCATCGTAAGTAACTAAATACCTAGTAAGTACATCTACATCACTTACCAAGGTAGTTAATGCATTAGTAGTTTGTTGGTAAAGTGTGTTAGATGTTCTAGTCTTTTATGAGTCTAGGAAATCATCCTAGGTTACTTAATTCAGTATATCTTAATACATTATCAAAAATAGGAAGTGATCTAGCACATCTACATCCATCCTCCTATAGCATCTTATTAGAGTACTAGGTCTTAAAGCATCATTGTACTAGACTATCATGTACTGGCTCATTTAGTAAAACTCTCTTAAATATTACGAACTTACTATTTTACACTGCTTGGGGGACGAGAAAGTTCTTAGGAACGGCCTGGGTTTCCCGTTTAAAAACCCGTTCTACCACCCTGTCCAAATGAGTAGTATTGAATGGCTTGGGGAACGGGTTGCATTGCCCATTTCCCAACCCGTTCTACCATTCTATCCAACTCAGTAGGTTCGAACGTCTTGGGGAACATTTTGCCCCAAAAAATTCTCCAACCCATTGTGATTTTGACCCTCTGGAATGCCCAAGAGGTGAAATGCTTAGGAAACGGTTTGCATAGCCCGTTCCAGCCTTTTGGAATAAAAAAACAACGTATCAACTCAAAACACAACAACCAGTCAACATTCCAGTTCATACCCCAATAACCATTCCATTCATGCCTAATTTTGCAAATGTATCCACATCGAATTACCTTCATTTCATACCCATTTTTGCATACATTATCCAAACACATTAGCACGCACTCATACATTCACTCATGTGACCGTATAACGTCCAACACACATAAATTTGATTTTCACCATATCAACATACATATTTTTTATCGCAACCAATCACATTATCTCATATTCATGTCCATGAATGCTTGATGCATATGCACGATGCAATCCACACACAAATTCCATAGGTGTTCATTCATTTTCCTTTTATTTGAAGGATCTCTCCTTCATGAGCACCCGCTCCTTATTTACCGATGGTGAGCACCCGCTCCATTTTTTGTCATATTTTCTTATGGTCTCCCCTATTGAGCACACACTCCCAAATTCAGATTTTTAAGGATCTCTCCCATTTGAGCACCCGCTCCCATTTCATTTTATCTTTTCATGAACATTTCACTCATGCCCATGCAATACAAATCATATCATGAATGCATCTCATATATCATTTATCATTTTCATATCAAACATGCCATATGCATTGCTTCTATATAAAACCACAAGTTCACTAATCTCATTTAATCCCCAAATCAAACAATTCATGCCCCTCATTCAATTTAAGGCCATTAATCCATACCACAACCACATTAACTCATAACATTGTCAATTCTTCATATTTCACCACATTTGGATCAAGTACACAATATCATCAAGGAAGTTACATATCATACTTTCCACCATTCAAAACACACCACAACATTAACAAATTTCACATATATCAATCTATACAAACAAATCATACATTATATTGAAGCATCCACCCTACACTAAACATACCGCAATATACACACACACTTTATGCTTATGCTTCCTAATCAAAATTTTCATTCCTACTATAATTATTCGGAAAAATATACTTAACCATACAGATACTAAACCTACCAAGTTAAGTGACATTAGATGAACTTACCTCGAACTCCACGCAAGCGACAAGCTCCACTCCAATCTGGGTTTCGCGTGACGTTTCCTACATAGTTTCAACCCACAATCACCACATTAATGCTCATTCCACATGAAACTCTCAATGTGTAGGAATCCCTACATTATCCTCAACTCACTTCCTAAATCCTCTCTTCAATCTCACCTAATAACACATGGAAACTCACACATTGGAAATCTCTCACACAAAACCCATTTAACCCATTATAACCCAAATCCACAAACCAAAAATCTCAGAAATTAAGATCTTACCTCATCCCAAGGGTTGTAACTTAAGATCCCACATAAAATGTTCCATTTCTTGAATCTAAGAGACTAAGAATGAAAGAGGAGAGTGTTTTGTTCAAAAAGAGTTTGAAAGGTCTCTAAAGGGTCTGGAAAAGTTAGGGGACGACTAGGGACAAGATGGAATAGGCTTATGTCATATCCCTCACCAAATCTTCATAGATAAGGATTAAATTTTGAAATCCCGCCAACTGAAACGGTTTAGAGAACGATCTACACTACCCATTCTCCTAATCATTTCGACACTATTCTGCACGAATTTCAAAAAGCTTAACTGTGTTGAGAATGATTTAGGGAATGGTTTCCACTGGTCGTTCCACAGATCGTTCTTGCCTACTGTTTGCCGAATTTTCTGCAACCTTTGGTTATATTTTTTCGGGTGTTACATTTATAGTAATATCGTGACGAATTCAAACATACCAACAAACTTTAAAAAAACATAAGATTGTATGGTATTATCATAAGAAATTTTTGAATATACTAACCACCTCCAAAACTCATAAAGTTTAAACAAACAAAATTTTCCCACTTTTAACGATGAATCCAGGGTTATGAGCCACATGAAAATTCTTTTCTAAGACCTCTCATTGAGATCAAAGAGTCAGTTCTAGTGATTAAGACTAGTTCCTCTTAGCTAAAATCTTACAAGGTAAATTTTCAAACAAGTGAGACAATATTGGTTTGTCCCATCTCACATGTCACACCAAGCAATTATCAAACTATATTGTCATTTGCTTAGTTTTGTATCCACTCATTCCCAATAAGACTTTATCTTTTGGGTAGACAAACTAGTGTTTCACACTTAATGATATTTAGTTTGATTTTTCACATTGATCTCATTTGTAATTTCCATTATTATGGGTAAATTAATAAGTACACAACCTTTGATTTTCTTTTGTACTACCACTAGGATAAAGCTCCAAAATTCTTTGAAGAATTATGAACTGTTCAAAATGCCCCCTTGCGTTCAAAACTCGCACTGTTCTGGAACTTCCTCTGGGAGTAAGTCCAAACTCAAAAGACTCTACAAGAGTAACAAACT
This sequence comes from Breynia disticha f. nivosa, assembly GCA_948193385.1. Taxonomy (NCBI): domain Eukaryota; kingdom Viridiplantae; phylum Streptophyta; class Magnoliopsida; order Malpighiales; family Phyllanthaceae; genus Breynia; species Breynia disticha. Next base: position 7,678 of record CANYCX013488235.1, on the reverse strand, counting down.
TTACCTCCCACTGGGAATAACTTCCTTTCAAGTTAGGATTAGATCCAACCATACTAGAGGTAGATGAGATAGAAAGTTGTGACCTCGAAACAAAGGTGGTCAAGGTAGCTAATCATGTCCAATAATGATGGTCAAAATCCTTTTTTACTTAATCTTTCCTCATCTTCCTTCGAATCTCCCATTCGGATGGGAGTGATTCTGAAGGGATGTGATCCTTAAAGTGATTTACTTAGTCACTTTCCCATTCTAGTATCCTTTTTTCACTAAGAATAAGATTACTAGTTTCATTACTTGCTGACGCGTCCTAAACCTAAGTGAGGTCTAATTGCGCAAGTGTACGCAGTCAAGTAATAAGGGGAGTACAACTCAACCCAAGTTATCGTACACTACGGAAATCAGAACTAAAAATCAAGCGCGTCATAATTGTTTATCAGAATGTCCAATCTAGAAAATTGTAATTGATTTTAAACTAACCTAATCAAAATTAAGGTACATCTAAATCCTAAATATCGTAAAAATTTAAATGCGAGAAACTAAACACATGTAAATAAAGCTAAACAACAACAATCATAAATCAAAACTGAAATTTCACTGCATTAAAAGTAAAAGAACAACTAAATGTAACAAACTCTCAAACTAAACACATTCTTAATCTTAATCAACATGAAAACATAAAAACCCTAAGTAGTGTCAAACAGTAAATCAAAATATCAAATAGCATGAAATGTAAAAGAATTGACAGAAAATGTAAAGTGAAAGGATCTATAGTTGATTCGAACCAAAACCCAATTCTAAACCTGCAAGAAAAGCAAATGAACATTAGAAATTTAAATCAAACAGAAACGTAAATTGCTGCAATTTAAAGAAAGCTTGCGGGAAAAGTAAATTTTGCGTGAAATGTAAATCTAATACTAAGGACGGCGTGAAATGTAAACGATTGTAGGAAAATAAAGAGCTAAAAACCTAAATCCTTAATTCTCCACTCCTAGAGGTCATCTAACCTCCTGCCGATCACAAATGAAACCCTCGTGCCTTTTCAACGTGAAGAATCGACTTTTTATTCCTCGACACGCCCGTGCTGATTGGCACAAGTCGTGCCCCGTGATTTTAGTTCAATGGCACGATTGAAACACGAGTAAAAGATGATTCGTGCCAATTTTTAATTTAAGCACGAGATCATGCCGAAAGGCCCGACTCGTGCTCATGATCTGGGTTTAGCACGAGCTCGTGATCAATATAGGGGATTGTGTCAGCTTATTGATTAGAAATTGAGATAACCACGACCCCTGCTCTTTAGCACCAGGTTGTGTGGTCTCTTTTCGGGCCCAAATCTCTCTCGTGTCCCTCTTAACCTGCCAACAAATCAGCCTCCGATCACAAGCTCTGGAGCTCAAATTTAAAAGTCAAATAGCCCCAAATTTGCGCCCTATTTAAATATAGATAAAATCTTATATATAGATATATCCCGAACTCGGGCCCAGATCCATTTTTACAAAATACACACACAAACCAATGGAAGGAAAATGTCATTTATACATATATGTACAGTTCTGTACAAAAAAAAAGCTGAATAAAACACCGAAGCTGGACCTCATACAGAAATCTCGATATGCCTCTATCAACAGCTCGCAAGTCCAATGCAGCTACCTACAATCTGCACCACAATTCAACATTCAAACATGTGAGTATTCACAAATACTCAATAAGTGCAAATCATAATATTGAATAAATGAAGTGTAGGAGAACAACACGAGGTCGTGCTAGATGAACACGAGGGTGTGCTCAACAGCTATCCCAGTTGACAAGTCGTGCCAAAACAAATACGAGCCGTGCTCATATAACAAAAACCGAGGTAACACGATCGTGCTACGTTAGAGCACGAGGGCGTGCTCATACACAATACTAAAATGGCCCAACAGTACGGGGCTTACTGGTCAGCACATGGTCGTGTTGGTCAGCACATGGTCGAGCTGAGCTACTGTTTTGGTACTTTACAATCTAATTTCATCTTGATTCTTAGGAAATAAGTTATGCATAGATATATCAATTGTATATCATTCACACAGTGTTCAAACTCATTAAACACATAAACTCACTTGTTTGCATCACAATATGGTCAAGTACCAAACATACCATTACAAATGAACTCATCATATAACTCATAATTCATTCAACCAACATTCATAAATCAATCAACAGTAAAACATGTTACAGTGAATGCAATGCATCATATGTATGTCATGAATCTCAAGCACACATATAAGTGAATGCCTGGGGCTTACATCCATCGGCGTCTCACCGGCATCGCGAGTCTCACGCTGTATCACGAGTATCACGCAGCATCACGAGTCTCACATGACATCGAGCATCTCACTCGGCAACGTGAATAAATCACGGAATTGTCGGGAATCTCTCAATAGATATGTCAGGAGTCTCTCAACTGATAGTGCACGTCTCACGCTGTAATCTCTGTAGCATAGTGTCACACACAACATGCAGCACAATGAATGATTATATGCATTCAACATGCTACTAGATAATCTCAAATACATACTCAAATCAAGCAAGTCTCATGCTCAATATATACATGCCAAAGTAAGTTACATGCTAAAATGTTAACCATAAGTCAACGATATGTCAGTTAGGCATGTAATCAAACAGAGCATACCAATCACAATCACAATCACAATCACAATCAATACTCATACCAACACAAGCTAGAAATCACATCAAGCTAATTATGTTTCACACAAACATAAACATATGAGTATTTTAGTTCTCTTTTAAAGCTTTTAAGCTTTATATCTTTTATCTCTTGTTCCTTTAAGTATAATGATAACTAAGGAAATCACTTACGAAACTACTAGACTCTCGTAAGTATAAAGGTCGTAAGTGGGAACCACTTATCTTGGAATACGTTCACACTCGCACCGCTGAACACCGCCTCGATTCCTCGGCTCGTAATCGTCTAGATCCTCCTAGACAAGTAATTAAGTCATAAATCACTCATTCATAACTTAATTTCCTTCCTAGAACATTAACCAACTCTTAATCATGTTCCAACAACATTCCAGCAACTAAATAACCCATCAAACTCTGAATTCCACAAGTTTTTGGCAAGCTTACATATTCACAACTATCCAAGGACAAGTATATGAGCTTACCTTCACACTTGGGATTGATTTTGGCAAGAAATGATGTTATTTCGACCTAAACACGTTGCTGAACAGAGTTTAGGGTTTTTGAATCAACCTGCTTGCTTCCTTTCTCTGTTTTGAAGTGAATGAAAAGCAGAATCGATCAAGTCAATTTAGTCCCGATGAACACGACCTCGAGCACGGGTCGTGCCGTACTTTTCTCAGCATGAGTTCTTGCTCTGTCGTGCATGGTATTGTTCTGCATTTAATTCAACACGAGGACGTGCTGATTTTCCAGGATGAGCACGGGGTCGTGCCAAACATCCTCTATAAGCACGAGGGCGTGCTCATGGTCGTGCTGTCTGCTGTTTTTCCCAAATGTTTCCTACATCGATCCGATTTGATTCGAATAAATGCAGTTTTTATTTTATTGTAAATCCTACAATTTCCAGGACGTTACAGACTCTAGAGCATTCACATATGTGTGTGCTTGAGATACATTGCATACACGAAATTATGACATTCATATGAGCATTGGTTTTTGCTATATATATATGTATGTTGTTGATTATGATATAAGTTCATATGAGATGATATGTTTGGTACTTGACTATATTGTGATGCAAACAAGTGTGATTATGTGTTTGATGAGTTTGACGCTGTAAGATTGTTATATATTTGATGTTCGATAGGTTTATACCTATGCATAACTTGTTTGCTGAGAAATTTAATGAAATCAGATTGTAAAGTACCAAAACAGTAGCTCAGCACGACCACACGCCCCCGTGCTGCTAGGCCATTCTAAGATTGTGTATGAGCGCGCCAACGTGCTCTAGGGTAGCACGATCGTGTTACCTGGGTTTGTGTTATATGAACACAACTCGTGTTGCTTTGACACGACGTGTCAACTGGGAAAGCTGTTGAGCACGTCCTCGTGTTCATCCAGCACGATCTCGTGTTGTTTCCCTGCACTTCATTTATTCAATATTCTGATTTCCACTTACTAAGTATTTGTGAATACTCACCTGTTTGAATGTTGAATTGTCGTGCAGATTGTAGGTAGCTGCCACGGAGTTGTGAGCTGTTAATCAGAGGCATATCAGATTTACTGTACGAGGTCCAGCTCTAGTGTTTTATTTAGCTTTTGTTTTGTACAGACATGTACATATATGTATATATGATATATTGTTTCCGCTGGTTTGTGTATTTTGTGACAAATGGATTTTGGCCTGAGTTTCGGGATATATTTATATATGAGATTTTATCTTTTTATCTTTATTTCTTATATTATTTAAATAGGGAAAAAATTTGGGGATATTTAAATTAAAAATTTGAGCTCCACAATGGGTGTGATTGCTTGGTCTTTAGGCATGGATTTTGAAATTGGTTAGGTGGCTTTTGAAGAAAGTGCATAGGGAAGGTTATGTGATGGTTTGTAATATGGAGGTAGTTTAAGTTTTGGGAAATGGAGGTAGTTTGAAGATGGAGATGGATGGTTGCTCCTAGAACGTGCTTTGAGATTTCAAATGGTAATGGTAATGGTAACTTGGATGAGCCTTTTATAAATTCTTGAGAGATGAGCGTAATTTTTATTTGTTGGGAGCGTCAAAATTTTGTGAAAACTAAGACACCATTAAAGTTTAAATACTTCAACTTTTTGATGTGAGGGGCAATTGTTCACATAAAAAATAATTCTAGTCCGCAGGCCAAATTAACCGGACATGTCCAACTATCGGTACAGATTTTCAGATCCATCTCGGTAGATAAGACATAAAATTATTGCAGGACTCAAAGTGCAAGAAAAGGAAGCGAATAAAGAGAATATTTGATTGACAACACAAGTAAAAAAATCAATCCCCAACAGGATGATAATTGATCCACTTGTCAAATATGAAGATGTTTATAAATACGGAGACAATCAAACTTAGATTACACACATTCAGAGAACAAAAACTCTCTACATTTCGCGTTACATTCTTGCAGCTTTATTTTCGTTTCTTTTTTTAAAATTATTATTATTGACAATTTGAATATAATTCAGTCAAGACTTTTAGAAAAAGATCGTCCTAATTTCTTCATTTACAGTTCGTTTGTTAAGAATTCAGATTTTTTGTGTACTTTTATTTTTAATTTGGAACAACTTAAAATTCCTGGCACGCTCATGAATTCATTGATTTTGTTTTCGAGCATTACAAAATCGAAGGGACGACGTTTATTTTTTTCCTCAAAAAAAAAAGATAAACAGTCCCCTTAAAGAAAAAGTTTAATGAGGCAATCAAGTGTTGTTAGATACAATTGAAAATAAATTTTAAGACACTCATGCTATTAAAATTCACCCTATCTTAGTGAGAATTTTCAAATATATTCTACACAAACCTTTGTTTCTTTTTGACGAGCGACTTCTCCGAAGTGGTAATGAATTCATGAATCTCAAGTCTCTAACCAATGCTCATGTATATTGTGTGTCGTAAAGCATTATCTATAACAATACGAACTAGTCAAATCCAACGGTTCACATTCAATCCAATAACTTCATCCCATTTTAGGCTCCTACTTTCTCCTTCCACGTGTCCTGTTAAAGATACCATTTTAGATTTCACAAAATCCACACGCTCACTTCAGTCCTCACTCCCGTCACCCAACTTCCCTCACAGACACACGTTAGCCGCCAAATCTCTAAAATCAAACGTCCAAAAACACTCCATTCGCTACAAACAAGTAACTCCTCAACTTCCACCCAACAAAACCAATCTGACGTATAAATACACGCCACGTGTAAACCTTTGGTTGAATCACAACCATCAACGTATACCCCACCTTTTTTTAAAAATGGATCACCACCACACAATTTTTCTCTTTCTCTCACTCGCATCGAACAAACACACACAAGGAGAAAAAGTATTCAGTAAACTTACTTGACTTGTTCGCTTGTTTCAATTCACCGGAACCCTAACTTGATCTGCCGGCGAATTCATAATCCGGTGAGTAGCACAAACTCCGGCGAGTATAATATTTGCTCGAAATATTTTTTTATGTGATGTTGTCTTATTTAATTGAAGAGTAAAGAAGAGGAATTTTAGGCTTGGTATTAGGGTTTAATTGTGTGATGGAAAACAGATGAACGTTGGATTAAGGAAGAGGTGAGGATCAAACGGCCAGGATTTCGTCACCGAATGGAGGGAGGTAGCGTCTCTAGCCTTACTTCTTCTGGTACTGTTCATTTCCTACTTTTTTTTTCCCTATTACGTGAAACTTAATACTGATTTTTAGGTTTTTTTATTTGTTTGGACAAGTGTTTAAGTGATATTGTATTGTTTCTGGTGTAGTTTTGTTTTTAAAAATGATGAATTTAATTTTAGGGTTTTTTGACTGGATAGTTGAATATGCAGTTGATAAGAATTGGATTATAAGTTCGTTGAGAAGTTGTCTTATTTGAGTTGTTTTGTAAAATGGTTTTTCTGCTTGAAGTTGTCTTTTTTTTAGTGGAGTTGATGCAAATATAGGTAACTTGCACCATAGTAACCTTTAACCATGTCCAAGATATGATTTTTTTTATTATTGTTTTTCTTATGTTTTCTTCGGGTGCTAGGACCTTTTTGTTCTGGTATGCATGTAATTTACTTGTGGTAAACATTGGGCTTTGTTCAAGTGTAATTTATTTGTAGTGAACATCGGTCTTTAGTCAATATCACATCAGACAAAGTATTGTGCTAGTTGTTGAATGATTGCTGCATTAATTTATACTTCTTGTGCTGTTCTTTTGCGACTTCGTACGGTTTGTTTTTATCACATTATTCTTGCCATGATGAATTTTAACATTAACTGTTTACGTCCATGAAATTATATAGTTATTGTATCGGGCTAGAAAAAATTGTCAAAAGAGGCACGCGAACCATAATCTTTTACTTATGTCTTGAGATTGCTTGGATTCGCTAATCATTTATTGACATTACCTTGTGAGCTAAATTCTGCTAATCAAATTTGTTGACTATGTCGGGACCTTTTAACTACAAATGCTAAATACAAAATTTCTGGCATGCCTGTCATGTAATCTGACAATGTCATTTAGCATTGTTGTAAAGAGGCACTAAACATTTAGCATTATTGTAAAGAGGCACTTAACAAGGTATTCTGAAGACTTTTTGTTTCTGCTATTATAACTTTTTTGGCAGGGATTTTTGGTAAATAGACTCTGTAACATACATAGTGTGGGTGTTACAATATCTAATTAAATAATTGTTTAATTCTTTCTCCCCCATGTCTTCCTTATTTTTGCGTACAGGGATACATCCATGGATTATGAGGACAATGATTTCCAAAGCCAAAATCTTCATATAGCTGGTGAAGGGGGCAACAAATTTCCTCCTGTATTACAGTCTTATGCCCTTCCCAAGTTTGAGTTTGATGACAGTCTTAATGGACATTTAAGGTTTGATAATTTGGTTGAAACTGAAGTATTTCTTGGCATTGAAAGTAACGAAGACAACCAGTGGATTGAAGATTTCTCTCGAGGTAGTAGTGGGATACAGTTTAGTTCAACT
>CANYCX013488201.1:0-14593 GCA_948193385.1 Breynia disticha f. nivosa | reverse complement strand
TATCGATGAATTTATTACTTTATTATTGTGGAATTACTTGTTACTTTCTGTTAATTTGAAGCTAATTGTATGATTAAGTATTGAAGTTAGGATCCTTATTGAATGAATTCTGATTTTATACCTTTTTTTACTGTTTTTTTTTGTTGTTTTTTAGTTTATGATGTATTGGTGTGATTAAGTATTGAGAAGTTGTTGAAAGGAATTAGCTCAGATTTGTTTGGTGTGAGATGTCAGTGTAAATGGTTTGACTGATGTGAACTGCAGCATGTGATTTCTTACAGTATTTTTATTCCGCAGATTAGTTGAGTTTTTTGTCTACATGGAATTACCTGAATAATCAATTCATAACCCTTCATTGTTCAATCAATTGACTTAGTCATGCACTCTAATTCATGGACTCTTGTCATATGTTTCAACAGCAACTGGTCAAACAATGTTCGTTTTATTTTACGGCTTTTGCGGTCTTTAATTATCTTCCATACAACTTTTTTTTGTGAATGTATCAGTTTGTGTTTTCCTTGGAGCCATTTCAATGGTAGAGTGAGCTGGTTTTTAATAATTTTGTTTTCTGCAGGAATATAATGTTCCGAAACCTCAGCACTTGAGTCTACTGAATAGTGCTGTGCAGCGTGGAGCTGTAAGTAAATTAGCTCAGTTCGGATAAGTTCGGTTATATGTTTTTCTTCGATAAATGGTTTTATGTTTTACTCATTTGATTATGCTGTATGTAGTTGCTTGAGCCTGAGCTATGGACTCCTTTGCCTGACCAAGGCTGGAAAAAGTGCACTGATCCTATGGATGAATCTTGTGAGTGACGGAATTGTGAAATTAAGTTATTTAACTTTCTTTTCAAATGTGATTGAAGTTTTGGTAGTGATATTTGTCTTTTTGATTCACATATCTGTTCTTATTTGGATCGATTTTTTTTGTGCAGCATTACCAAAAAAATCTGAGGGATATCTTCAGGTGTTTCTTGATGGAGGACTGAACCAGCAGAGAATGGGGGTAGGTTCTCTAGGCTTTCGGAAATATATTCACACGCTAATATAAATATCTTCTATCGATCGAATTTTGTCTGTTACTCATGCCATAAATTTTTCCGCCAATAGATATGTGATGCTGTTGCCGTTGCCAAGATCTTGAATGCAACTCTTGTGATTCCACATTTTGAAATAAACCCTGTATGGAAAGATTCAAGGTGTGTGATATTACATGTGCTTAAGTGGATTTCAACAAGTTTCCTGATGTCATTGTTATTGAAAAACACAATTCTGAAGATGCATATTTTGCTTTGCAGCTCGTTTGTGGATATATTTGACGTGGATCACTTTATTAATGTCTTAAAGGATGACATTTCTATAGTTAAAGAATTGCCTGAAGAATACTCCTGGAGCACAAGGGAATATTATGCACAAGCTATTCGCGAAACAAGAATTAAGACTGCACCTATTCATGCTTCGGCTAACTGGTACATAGAGAATGTCATGCCTGTACTGCAGAGGTTAGTCTCTATTTGAACTCTCCTTGAAGTATATATTTAACTAATTGTTAAAGGTTTAAACCTGAATTTTGAAATTTCAATGTGTCATATTTTTTATATATGTAATGTGTTGCATGTGGCACAGTTATGGAATTGCTGCTATTGCTCCATTCTCCCACCGCCTGACTTTCGATAACTTGCCCATGGAGATTCAACACTTGCGCTGCAAAGTCAATTTCCAAGCATTATCTTTTGTTCCACACGTTAGAGCACTTGGTGACACCCTAATCCATCGTCTGCGATATCCTCCAGAAGAGTCTGATTACCTACGGCAGACCACAGATGTCCTTGTTAGAAAGAAGCCAAAGAAATTTGTCGTGCTACATCTTCGTTTTGATAAAGTATTGATTTATTTTCCATACTATGTAGAAGCATCACATTTATTAGTATGTTTTTACTAGGAAGAACATTCTCTATCGGCTATTTTAATTTAGCATCAATCATTTGTTTTTTGCAGGATATGGCTGCTCATTCTGCTTGTGATTTTGGTGGAGGGAAGGCAGAACAACTGGCTTTGGCCAAATACCGTCAAAAAATATGGCAGGGAAGAGTCCTCAATTCTCAGTTCACTGATGAAGAGTTGAGAAGTAAAGGGCGTTGTCCGCTGACCCCTGAAGAGATAGGATTACTTCTTGCAGCTTTGGGTTTTGACAATAACACTCGTCTCTATCTTGCTTCTCACAAGGTTTTTCTTTATTAAAACTTGGATTGGGTCAAATACATAGTGGCATGGTAACCTTTTCCATCAATTGAGTGAACTTCAATGATGACTTTTCTTCAGGTCTATGGTGGGGAAGCAAGGATTTCAAGTTTAAGAAAATTGTTCCCGTTGATGGAAGACAAGAAGAGTCTTGCTTCATCAGAGGAACGGGCACAAATTACACGAAAAGCGTCTTTATTAGCCGCCGTTGATTACTACGTTGCCATGTACAGTGACATCTTTGTATCTGCTTCTCCTGGAAATATGCACAACGCCTTGGTAAGTACTTCTTACTTACATCTTCATTTGTCAGCCCAAATGGTACATTTTACAATGGCATTACGCTAAATTTTTCCTCGAAACGACTAATATTTTGTGGTTTGAACAGGTTGGACACCGAACTTACGAGAACTTGAAGACCATTAGGCCAAACATGGTATTGTTAGGGCAGCTGTTCCTAAACAAAAACATTAGTTGGTCACACTTTAAGCAAGCAGTCATCGACGGCCATGAAAACAGGAAAGGCGAGATCAGACTGAGGAAACCAAAGCAATCTATATATACTTATCCTGCTCCTGATTGCATGTGTCAATCATAAACTCAATCATAAGCTGATTCTTATGCAGCGGAATATTTATTCCATCTATTCACACGGCGAAGACGACGAGTTACGTTTGCGGCATGAGGTCTTTCGCATTATAAATAAGCATGGATTCAGTTCTTCCATTCATAGAAAAATAGTAACTGGTGAGAGAGTTTGTATAGCAGAATGAGCTAGTATTTTATTATGAGGTGTATTATTCAAATAGTTGAAACCTGCATTTGTACCATTCAGTTTGTTACATTGATCTTCAGAATGTTATTTTCTTCTTCAACCTTAGTGCCTCAAGAACCCTTTCAACTTGTTTTCTGTGTCAAAATTTCGAAGGAAAGTTGGTCTTCCATTCAATTTTCATAACCCAGTTTGACATCTGGACTACTACATAACAAAAATGGCCAAAATCAAGAAATTGCCACATTTCTTCTATGACGTATTGACTGCTGAAGAACAATATACAGCATAGAAACAGTTTCAAGGATCATAAGATGCATGAGTTAGCAAAAGAAAAATGTTATTGATCATCTGGTGTGGCAGGAGGGATTGGAAGCTGACCATCTTTCCTATCCTTCTTGGAAGAAAGTGATCCGGTTCCATTTCGGGCTGCGGTGGTCAGTTCTCTCCCTCCTGAAGTTGGATGAGGAGCGACGTCTTCATCAATGGGGAGAGTTCTCTTTGAGCCTTCCAAAGCAACACCAAGAACAATGTTTTCTTCCAGAACAGGTCTCGATGTTGATGGCTTCCTCTGAGTTTCATGTTTTGATGGAGAAGATTCCTGCAACCCCCCTTTTTCATTAACAACAGTTTCAGCTGAAGGATTATCACCCACGGCAGTCTGCCTTGAATTATCGGAAGCGACGCTCTTTGGTTGCTTGCTGTCAGTGGCCCTATTGTTTTGATTCAAATCCTCATGGCCAATCTTGGAATCAGCTTTGGTGTCTGGTTTTGTTGTTTCTTTGGCCTTTTTGTCTGATTTTGGGTTTCCTCCAGCCTTAGTGTCAGCTGTGCCAACCTTGGTATCATTTGTGGACTTTGAAGTACCCTTGTTATCTTGTTCTCCAGCCACACGCCCTGAACGATTTTGAGTTTTTGATTTATCATCTCCATTGATTCGGTAAGAGGGTTCAATCAGTAGAAAAGGACGATTTGATGGCACTCCACTGCGGCTGTAGATTGAATCTGAAAATGGGACATTTTCTAAATCTGCATCACCATATATTTTCTGCACTGTACGGATTGGAGTAGCGAGTCGGGCACGATGGTGGCTGATTACTCTTAAAAGATCCAACAATATAGCCTCCTGCATTAGTACGCATGCATAATATAAGCCAACGCTCGAAACCTACTTATTGAAATGGGAATGTATATGGTATGCCACATTATGCAGCAATCATAAATTTATAGCTAACAAATTCCTTAAATAAGAAAGTTGCTTTATATAAATGCAGCATTATAGCCTGTTTTTTCTCACCTTCACACAGAGATACTCCTCATGGTGCGATGTCTTCACAAAACACGATACCAGGATCTGTGAAACACATAAAATTAGGAGTGCTGAAAGTGCTCAATGAGCGCAGGGACAGATTAGGTGCGATCATGAATTCAAAAATTCCATTGTAAGTGGACTAACCAGGAGAGCCTGATTTTCATGATTGATGTTGTCTAAAAATACTCTTCTATGCAACCTCTGCTGCTCGACTTGAGGATTCTTGGCCAGAACTTTGCGCATATCAGCAACAATATTCTGCACAAAGAAACAAGTAAATTAAACGTTACATAAGTGTTTTGTGGTGTTTCAATGGCTGAGAGGCAAACATGGTCACTGGATAGATAAAGGAATACATGCTAAGCTTCTCCTTACACTAATCTTGTGAACATCCAAGTGGCTAATGGCTAAGTGTGTTTTAATACGCCAGTGTGATTTTTGACTGAGATTGCGGACAACATTCACTGTGAACTTGTGGTTTGGAATATGCACTGCTTCACGATCTTCACCTCTGACAATTGTTGGCGACCACCAACCTACATGCTGCAGAAAATGCACAAAAACCAGATGAGTAAAAGCATCCCCGATCTGTGAAACACCAATGATTGAGGTCCAGCAAACTGCATCCCTCTCAGTCTCATTCACGTTTCTTAGGATGAGTCTCACTATCCATTAAGTAGATAATACAATTCTTGCAATCAAATCCAACAGTTCTGCCAAATACAAACCTCTACAGTCCCAGAAACTTCATAGCCTTCAATTTTTGTCTGAATCCACTCATTCATAACAAAGGGACGAGTTGCATGAATCATGGCACTTGAGAGGAAATTTGTGAATATCTGAATCAGCAAGTTCAGAGATGTGTCAAACAGAGTTTGCACAAAAAAAGGACCAAATAGGATGCATCAGTAGAGTGATTTTCATTCAGTTTATATGGGTAAAATCCTGAGTTATTCTAAGAGGGCACTGTAGAATGATCAATGATCTAAAGCTAATACGAGAAAAGCTAGAATATTTATAAATAGATCAATGTGACAAGAAAATTCAGTTACCTCACGACCAGCTAGAGTCAGCAACACAGTACCAAGTCCTCCAGCAGTGAGCCACTTTTGAGTGGAAAAGCCCAGCAACTCCATGAATAGTGAAACTGCAGCTACCCACACTGCCGAGTATATAGCTTTTCCAGCAAATTGGAAACCCATCTGCCCAAGAAGGTAAACCGTCATTTAAATATATCACAATAAAAAAAGCTCACATATTATTTTAGGTAGTCTGATAAGAAATCCCAAAATAAAAGATACTGAAAAAAAAAGAATCATTTCCAGAATTTTATTAAATCTTAAAGGAACATTAGAAGAAATCACACAACATAAAGTTAACAATAATAAGAAGAACAATAATGCCATTTCAATTTGACAAACACTGTTGAACCTGTTCAATATCATAATATCTGGAACCACACATGCAATGTTCCTGCCAGTTCCATGTAAGGGAGAAAAACAGCAGGGAAAGGGCAAACTAATACTAATGCATTGAGTGCTTCACACAAAGCTAAAATAGGTGATCAAGAATTTGTTTATGCCAAAGAGTAGCCACATACAGTTCTTGCATTGCCTGGCTCATTAGATTCCATAAAGAACTTCTGTGTTTGTTGAACAAAGCTGCATCAACACATTTAACAGTTATCATGAAACTGTAAGCAGTAAGCACACTACCAAAGAAACCCCTTCAAAAAGAGAGAACACATTCAAAATGTGAATACAATGAATACCAGAGACAGTACTCTAAGAAGAGAGTATGAAAGTCACCTCGACAAACAATACGCAAAAGCTAAAACAGTCGACAATGATCTGACAAAATTCAAAAGCCTTTGTTTAACAAGCTGACTAGCTTCTGTGGGCAGAACAACAGGATCAAGAACTCTGCAGGACATCAGACATGGTAAGCACAGAATTTCAGTAACATACGATAGCTGATGTATTTTAAAAAATGAAAAATACTCTTTTGGAAAAATTGCATGGTAAATAGACCTGCAGATAAGAATTGCGCCAGTCCACAGCAGCAAAGGTTGAAAATAAGAGGTTGTAATATAATATGTGTTGCTCTTTTTCCAATTATTGTCATTTTTCTGCAGGATATTGCCAAAGGTTACACATATTCACACAGATGCAAGAACAACTTAAATCGCTGTAGTGAAAACTTAAAAAGAATATGCACACTTTAAACACTAGGTTTCTGCCCATCCGCATCAGTGGTTCAAGCCCCCAAACTGCAAACGAAATCATACCAACAGCAGGTGCCAATTTAAATATAAGAGGACTATCCTGTAGAAAGCTATACGACCTGCATAACACAGAATACCAATCTTGTTCTTCAGATATAACTCAACGCAGCTGTAATGGCATGCAACAAATGACAAGCAACAAAAAGCAGCCAGCAAAAGCTACATTGATATATCGGAGCAATCATAATGCGGCAAGAAAACTCAAATGCAATGCCCTTTACAACCACAGAAATGTTTAAACTACCTCATCAATGCTGCCGAAGCAACCTTTGCACCATCAAACTGAAAACCTCGTCCAGGACCAAGTAAAGAGTAGCACTTGAAACCATTATTTCTATACGGCACAGAATATATTGGTCCATAAAACTTATCTGAAATGCGAATACTCCATGCATTCCTGTTCCAAAACTACACCACCAAAAGCACATAGAAACAAATTCTCCAGTAAACACAAAATCTTAATCACCTATCCTCAACAATATAATCAAAACTTACAGAAGCACGCGACGAAAGTGATGCGCCTAACACAGGCAATCTTCTTCTTCCCACTACAACCTGCAAAATCCAAACGAACACACAACTTCAAATCAAAAAACAGAAAAAAAAATCAAACAAATAAAGCAAAAGACACAATCTGTCCTAAATTAAGGCAAAAGAAACAATCTTCATGCAAATATAAAGGGAAAGGTACAATTTTTTATGCAAAAATAACAAAAATGAATTACCTTAAATTGAGAGCTGCTATAAACCTGGTTCCTGCAAAGCCCCAAATCATGGGACAATTGCAAGGAACCAGTCGTTGCCATTTCTCAACTCCTCAAATTCACCTCTACCAACAACCCCTAACTCTCAACCCTGCGATTCAAAATAAATCATTTTCATATACAATTAACAAAGACAGAATAAAAAGTATTGAACTTTAGCACAATTACGAAATTACAAAATAATGAAACTTCGTACAGAGAAAATGATGATTCGATAGTTGTTGATATAGAATTAGAAGATTCGATTTTGGTGCTCAGAATTTCTGGTGTTAGCCACCAGTTTTTTTATTTTTTCAAATCTTCGCCTTCGGTTGGCTACTTGACCTGTTTTAGTTTATTAATACGGTGTCGTGGAGACATTTGAAGGAGAAGGTGGATGTTAAGCCACGTGTACTGCCACGTCATATATTTTTTAGGAGGACGTTGGATGCTCTTTCTAATGAAAACGCGGGAATTCTTGCCGTTTTAATTAAAGAAAAAGGGGCAATAAATTTTTAATCTTTAGTTTTTAATCATACCATCAGAATAAGTGTTTTAAAAATTGGATCCAGCACATCGGTTGAACAGGTAAACTGGTCTCTTTAATTTTACTATTCAGATTGGTTGAACCGCTCAACAGATATTGAACAAGTGAAAAATCGATAATTCGATAAATCAGTTTGGTTCTATTAGTTGAAAAAAATTTAAATAATTTTAAAATTTAAATAATTATATATATTATTTTTAAATTATTAGTTCGATTAATCAAACAATATTTTGACTAATCTAACAACTATATATTCTTTTTTAAATTCAATTCAGTGTTTTAAAATTCGGATCAACCCAGTCGGTCAGAGCGAAAACATGCTAAAATTCGTTAATCCGATTGGTTAATTTAAAATTTTAATTTTAATAAAAAATTACAATTCAAATCTAAATTCAATTTTGTCTAATCTCAAATAAAACAGACATTTGGACATAACTGTGTTGAACTTAAAAACACAAATTTGATAATTTTATATGATGAGATATATATAGAGGATGAATTTATCTAATTTTAATAAAATTGGCCAGAATAATAATTAATCCTTATAGGTTGCTTTTATTTTAGGAGTTCCTAAAATAAAAGGACAATAAATATATTTCTCCTAATAATAGTGACGAAAAGTTAATATTCCAAGAATAAATGCAACGACCATCAACAACCACTCCGCCATTCAAAACGAAGCCACTGTCGTCGTTTAACCGCATACAGAAATGGAAAACGACGACAAGGTGAAAACCGAAGCTCTACAGATACTATCACAACACGAAATCCTTCCACGGCTTGTCGTTTTCGATCTCGACTACACTCTCTGGCCTTTTTACTGGTAATTCCATTGTTTTTAATTTTAACGAGTTTTATTTTGTTTTAATCAATAAACGGCGTCGTTGTGATTGATCACCGTTTTTCTGTACTAGCGAGTGTTGTTATGAAGACGACACGCCATACATGTACCCGCACGCGCGAGGTATAATGGACGCGCTTAAGGAGAAAGGTGTTGACGTGGCAGTTGCTTCTAGATCGCCAACTCCTGATATTGCTAAGACTTTTTTGAGGAAATTGGGAATACATGACTTGTTTGTTGCTATGGTTAGTTTTATATTTTTCTAGTAAATAAATTAGTGAAAAAGAGATTGCGTTTGGTTAGTAGCATTTTACGCAGCATATTGCATAGGAAAATGTCGCTCGTCTAGTTAATTGTGAATTGTTTGATGCTTCTTACTGTATTTTTTACAGTCTTTTTAATGGTTGTGATGCGTCTATACTGTGACCTTTTCAGAGCAGTTTGGCTGTAATTGCAATATGCTCCAAACAAACATTTAGGTGGAGACAATTGTAGGATTGGTGCTATTGGTAAATGCTTGATATTTTAGTGTCACCAAAATTTGTTTTAGGTTAGTAGTGATTTTTCCAATTGAACTGTGGCTGTGGGTTGAGAGAATTGCCAAAGTTGGTAGTGGAGTCAATTCCAGTACTGCGTGGCTGATTCGCGGTAGCCGGTAGGAGCCTCTCAAAGCTTGCCGCGATTACTGAAGTGTGGAGGATGGTCTGTAAAATGGATTTGAAGTAATCGATATTGGAGTTGTCTTCTAGACTAATTTTAACTTCTGTGGTGAAAACTTTGTGTGTTTCTGTCTGATATTAGGCTGTGATTGTGAATTATGAATAACTGTTCTTCTCTGATTTAATCGTGCAGGAAATTTTTTCCAGCTGGACTCACAAAACAGAGCATTTTGAGAGGATACATAGGAAGACAAGAGTGCCTTACAATTCGATGTTATTCTTTGATGATGAAAGCAGAAACATTCAATCTGTATGTTACTTGCTACTTGCTCTACTTCTGATGCCTTTTGCTTTTGTTTGTTAATCACTTAATGAAGGTTCCAATGTGTTAATATTTTGTTCTACTGATTTTTGCAGGTGTCTAAAATGGGTGTGACAAGTGTTTATGTTAGCAATGGAGTAACCCTTGAAGCTCTTAGACGAGGGCTATCTGAATTTGCTCAGAAATCAAGCTCGTCCAGCAGGAACTCCAGGGAATGAAATCCGTCTGCGCCGAGAAGATGTCTTGAGCCAGGATGGCAAAGGGAATGTATCTGTTTCAAATTCATGATGCCAAGCTGGTCGTTGTTTCCTAATCAGGTCATTCATCAAAACCATTTAATAGTTACTTTGCAAGGACCAATTCATATTATCATCAATCTAAGTCACTCTTATTGACTGCATCTTATAGATTCGTACAAATACATTTTGATAGACTCGTATAGATTCAATGTTTGTCTTTGGTTCAATCTGATTTTTTGATTTTCTACTAAAAATGAACCGAACCATCAGTCCGAAATCCTGATGGTTCATTGTTTCAAGTAAACCAGAACTAGACCGTAAGCTAGCCGATTCCAGTAGTTTGATTTCAATTCCAGTTTGATTTCTTCACCTCTAGTCTTAAAGTATCAGAAATGTACAAATCTACTAACATGGAAGGATACTCATAGTGGTGCTCCAACGCAATCTGAAATGCTATGGTGGGTATAAAAGTGACACCAGAGGCATGATAGGAGGGAGTGAGTTTGGGTTGGGAAATAGAACCATTCTGGAGGAAGCAGGTGGGTGTGTCGAGGCCACATGGCTTGCCAAGTTGAGAAGACAAAGACATGGATCTATACAGTTGTAGTTTTAGTTTTGATTCCCCAAGTTGGCTGTTGAATTCAACAAAGCCATTTTTTGGCAACGATGTGAGCCTTTTCTTTGTTACTAACTCCGCACCACATATGCCTAATATCTTTATCCTCAACTCATCATCGCAATCTATAGCGACGTAAGAGCAAACAATAAAATTATTATACTAATTCGTCTATGTTTTATTCATCAATTCCGCTAAAAGCCAATATCAACCTTAACCATTCAGTTTGTTTGGTTATTTTTTTATAGTTATTTTTTAGTTATTAGGAAAACATCAAATATCAATACAATGCATTCTCGTTACATGTCAATTTTCATTTTGTAGTCCCCGACCAAGAACCCTAATATTTATCAGCTATATTTCAATAAATATCTTGGAAACTTTGAAGAAAACAAATTAATGCGAATAATTCAGGTAGCAAAAACAAATTAATGATAATGGGTTGATTGAGTTTACAAGAAATAAGACTTCATTTATTAATTAGTTATGATATTTAAAATATAATACTACATCGTTCTTTTGTTATATGCGTGTTTATTTTTTAGTTCTTGTTTATTTTACGCAATTATAACGGTAACCCATTTTTTTACAAATTAATTTAAAAGGTCTCCCAAGCCAACAAGTAGGAATCAAAGGACAGGGCAAGTACTTTCAATCGTATTTATATTTTTTCTCACTCTAATTTAAAAATTTGAAATATCTTTTTTTTTCTCTTTATTATTTTATGTTTAAGTACATCATCTCAATTTTCTTCTTGTAATTTATATTTAGTTGTAAAGCTCTACTCATATCATCTCACTATTTTAAAATTATATTTGTTCTTCAATTTATCAAAATAAATACTCATTAATAATGTATTTTTTTGCCTAAATTAATAAACAATATTTCTAAATATATTGTCTAAATATATAGAAATATTATTATTATTTAAAAATTATATTTACTTATATCAAATGATATTCTCATATTCTCAATATTTAAATACTTTTATCTAATAAAACTAGTTTTTTTTAAATTCAATTAAATAGTTCATTAAATAAGAACATTTATAAAACTACATAATAACTACACTTATAACTAAATTAATCACTTATTTATTAATCCTGCGATTATTGATATTGTTTCTCAAATTTTATTTTATTTTATTTTTTTTGAAAATATATTGTTTCTCAATTTAAGAAGAGGAATTATATATTTTGTAAATATACCAAGTTTTCATTAAAATAATCAAGGTTGACAACATAACACGTGGCACATGCATAGCCGTACAGATACGAAATGGTCGGATATCTAGCTACCACGTCATCAATTTTGGACGGCATCTAAATACACTTGTGCACAAATCAACGGTTCATACTCTTTCTACGCATAACATTACTTAAAAAAAGAAAAACATATACTAATTAATAAATCTCGACCGTAGGATATCAAATCATATTTCAATCTGCACCGTTCAATCATCCGAGACCCAAAAAGAAATAAACTAAGCATCTTTTATAAATTCAGATGAGGACAGAGTTCTTGCAGTTGCATTGAGTAGAGAGAGAAATGAGGGAAGAGATAGCAAAATAATGAGTGGAATCTTTTTGTGAAAAGCTTTACAAATTGAGTCTTACCTTTTCTAAAGTTCGAAATTGGGTTTTTATGGAAAATCGATCTTGATTTCTACTTGGGGAATTCCACTTTGAAATTATATCTTTGTTGGGTAGAGTTTTTTTTATTGAATTTTTATGAAAGATTGGTACTTTTTTCGTTTTGAAGTGATTGGTTCTGTGGTGGTCATTGGAGGTGAAATTGATTTTTTGGGAATTTTTTGAAATTGGTGATGAAGTTTTGATCTTTTGGGTTAGTTTTTCGAAGGGTTGTTTTAAATTCTGAGAAAAAAAAAAGTTGTTTTCAGGTGTTCTGAAGGATTTTTTCAATGTTCTTTTTTTTTTCCATGAACATGGTGACTTTGAGTTGACTAAAAAGAATTGATTTAAATTTGGATAATGACTGAGAAATTTGTTTGGGAAAGTGATGATATTTTGAAAACCGTCCTTTTTGGGGTTGTATTCTGGTCAAATAGATAGAATTTTGATTGTGTTGGTTAAGTAAATTATTTTGAGAAAGATTAATAAATTTGTCGTAATAAGTTCCTGGAAATTCGGATTTTATTGTTTTTTTGTTGTTCTAATCATTCAAGATGATCACTTCATAGTGTTGTAGTTACTGTAAAACAAGCAGAAACCACTTTGCAGAAGATCCAAATTCTTTTGAACAAAAGGCTTGTGTAGAAAACACCTGAAAAAATGGCTGTTTCTTTAACTCGTTTTCCATGGTGGTTGTGGCGTGGAAAAGAGAAAGAAACAGGCTCAAATGGGTCCACTTTAAACTCTGATTGGAGTGGATTTGGAGCGAGAGAGCTTGACTCAGTTAAGTTTTCCGCAAAAAAATTGGCTTCACAAAGAAAAGTGAAGAGAAAATGGCATAGTAGAGAAGAGAGGAGAATTGAGAAGCAGTGTGGTGATGCTGTATTAGTTTCATCTGATGGTGGGGTTGGCATGTCAGGTTCTGAATCTGATGGTCCAGACTGGTCCATTGGTTGGGTTGAACCTCATGGACCAGATTTTAGAAGTGATGATGAGACTGATGATGGTTTTGCTGTTTTGGTTCCATGTTATAAACCTGGTTGTAAAGAATTGGTCGAGGGCTCAAATAATCAGCTTTTGAGTGCCCTCAAGAATCTGCCAAATAAATTCTCTTCTGGTGAGGGAGATGTTTCCTACTCTTGACTGTTCATCTAGTACTTGATTTTGTGGTTCTATTGCTTTGATTGATTCGCTATGTTTATGGTCGAGATTGAAATTTCTTAGAATTATTGTGATGACATGTTTGATGTTAATCATTCTGATGCATGCATTAATGGTATTTTCAATTTTGAACTACCATAATTACAGTTTATACCTTAATAAGATCATGATTTTTGCATTTATTGAATCTTAGATCAAATGTTATGAGTAAAGATGTTATTTGCATTATCTGAGAGATGAGATGGTAAGGAGTAGATAGAGTTCTACACCTTTTCAGCTCTTTCCCGGAGGCAGTTCCTACTAGCCTTTCGGTTGGCAGGTGGGAAACCTTACCAAACCTGACTGAGTTCCTTTATTGGGACCCTATTGATATCAATACTTTCCAATTGGTATGTCATATTGAAGCCTAGAAAGTTGTTGCATATTGTTTAGCCAGTTCTGGTTGTTGTAAAACCCTTTTCTGTCGTTGAGGGAGACATACGGGGGGCAGCGTAACTGCGCGTTTGCAGACAATGTTTTGAAGGACTCCATGTTGAATCATTGAATGTTTATGTTTGCACAGTTGCGGAAGATGTTTGCTTTTCTACATTTGCCTTAATCCTATCATTTGTACTGATTTTTTCCTTTAAATTTTTGTCCAACTTGCAGAAGGAAAGAACTACATGGAGTGGATTTCATCTCTTCAGAATATCTGAGCCTGGAGATGGCTGGTTTTTGAAAATGTTCGTCATTCGTAGATCGTTCTAGCCGCTTGGTTCTCTGCAGCTGCACCTAGCTAAATAACATCAGAAACAGTGAATCCCTGAATCTTCTCGAGCTTCTATGGTTGAACTGAAAGGAATTTAAGCTTAATCACCACCATTAGAGCTGTTAATATATAGTAGGATTATTGTTGAAGAAATGACTTGACCATTTTTCAGCGTACATCATGTTTTGTTAGAAATCTATCTATGATTATGCGCTGATGAATTAGTAAGAAGCTGAATCAGAGGAATGGTGGTGGAGATTCTTTATTGTAAACAACTGCGATTGTGAATATGTGAATAATGTTGAATGGCCATTGAAGCTTGGTTCCTTTACTGTAAATGATTCTCAGCTTTTGCATTTCTTCTCATATGAGTTTTTAGTTTACAAAACTGGTATTTTATTGTGTTTCTCATTGGTCCTTGTCGTTTTGTGCTCAATAAAGTGAATCATGAACCACAATGATGCTTCAATGGCAAGAG
>CANYCX013486412.1:0-11839 GCA_948193385.1 Breynia disticha f. nivosa | reverse complement strand
GTCTGGGCTGAGGCCCAATATATTTATTCTGGCTTAAAGGAATTTTTTTCTGGTTTAGGAAAACTACGCGGATTGATTATGGAGTACGTGAGTTCGCGTTCACTCCGCAATCTTACTACGCAGTCTAAAAATAATCGTACGCGGGTTGATGACGACTCCGCGTTCTATTGGCCCAGTCCGCGTTATGAACTGACCTTCCGAATTTCCGCTTAACCTTCACATGTTTCATTTTTGGTAAACTTCCTATCAACCATTAACTTCCTATCTTTACCATAGTAAATTAATGTACTATTTTTCCTTCTACTGAAATTTTATCTAACAGATTTGAATAATACTACAGGTAATTATACTTAATGAAATTAAGCATAAAAATTTGCAATACACATAAATTTGTAAGTGTAAGTAGACTTACCTCTTGTCCAAGCAATTTTTCCCAATAACACAGCCTAAAATTCCTTCC
The DNA here is from genome assembly GCA_948193385.1 of Breynia disticha f. nivosa. NCBI lineage: Eukaryota > Viridiplantae > Streptophyta > Magnoliopsida > Malpighiales > Phyllanthaceae > Breynia > Breynia disticha. Next base: position 11,379 of record CANYCX013486412.1, on the reverse strand, counting down.
AACAATCTCACAAATCTCCTGTATGTCAATTTACAACATACTAAAATTTATTAATGTTCATTGAAGAGTTTATACAACACTTTCACTCCATATCAACCAATTGTCAACTATATGTAAACTTTAGATCCACACCATTTTAATCCAACTTTTCATGCATAAATCATCTCCACATAATTCCAAACTTTCCAGCAATATAATACATAAGTTCCAACATTTATGTAAATATTTTACATCACCAAAATCCAACAATATACTCCAAATCAACCATATGTAAACCAAAAATAAACCTTAACCATACCTTGATTTTGGATGACTTTTCTCCAGAATTTTTCCACCAAAATCTCCAGAATTTTCTCTAGATCTACTCTCCTCTCTCCAACCTCACTTTCTGAACATTTCCAACTCATTTTCTGGACAGAAAAAGTCCTTTAATAACATGATTGATCTACTTTTCCATAAAAGTATGTCTCAATTTATTTTTTTCTGACGCATAACAAAGTACGTGGGATGGCGCACAAGTACGCGGTTTCGGAACGACTCTGCATTCTCTGGTTCTACTCCGCGTATCGCCACGTCATCCGGAATTTCTGATTTTTCTTAATTTATTTTTATATAAACCTTAAATCAACCTTATATCAACCACATTTTATTATTATTATTTCAATAATTTAGCGTTATTTATCGACGAAAAATTTCAGAATGTTACAGTTCATCCCTTCATTCCCAATAGTCAAATACTATATTGTAATTCACATTCATTCATATTCAACTTTAATATCCAACACGATGACGTGCTGGTCAGTACAAGGATGAACTATTCTCGGAAATGCCTATTTAATTCTTATTTTAAGGTAATTAGCACACAATAGTCTATACCTTAATTCCTTTATTAACATAGGCTATTTGCTTATTCTTTTCACATAGAATTACATTCTTTTAGCACACTTCACATCTCATAGTTTAACACACAACAACTACGATCAATAAGGAGCACACAGCTTTCCATTTCACAATCAAACATAATAGCCACATAGGCAACATAAAACACATAAGTATTATTTCACAAAGCTTTTAATAATCCACACAGGATAGCAAATATAACCACATAGGTAATCATCCACATAGGAAAACATATACGAACCACACAGGTTCTAAATCACACAGATATCATAGCATGACATAGATACGAATGTATGTAATGAAATGTCAATGCTAATGCAAATCCACACAGGATGTACCCGGGTTTTGTCCACCATAGCACACAGCAGAGGGATGACATATAGCCTGAGCACACAACTCTGAGCATATAGCTCGTAAATACGGACCGCACACAGCTCAATCCTCATCCACACAGGAATAGTATTTCCACACAGGCTCGTGTCACACAGACTTATGCATATGTATGAATGTAATCAACATGAATATCATTCATATCCGCACACAGCAACGCTCACACAGAGCACAATATCAATCCACACAGGATTATACTCGCACACAACTCGTATCATTTAATCGTATGACACAGATACTAATCACACAGAATCATATTGTTAGTATCAACACACAGCAAATGAATACGAAAGCAGGAAAATATAACTCACACAGAGTACAATCCACATAGGAAAATAATGATCACATCAATCATGAAGCACAAAGCAATATATAACAATACCACACAGGTATAATATCGTAATAAATCAAGTCAACCATTATAAGAGGTTCACTTAATGATATCAATATCAAAACTTAATCGTATATTTTCCACTTTCATATCATTTACCAAATCAACATATAGTCAATCCACGACGAAATCATTTCCATATTGACAATTCATTATAGGCCAACTATTATTATTTATATAGAAGCCTAGATAACAGGTTTACGAATCAATTTAGTAAGTGTAAGAACACTTACCCCAATTCCCGTAGCTTCGTATAATTGTATTAAAAACCACCATAATATTGAGCCCACCGTTTACCGTCATGTCCCCTAAATTTCCTCCAGCTAAACTTTCGCTCAATCTTATTTATTATTTCTCTAGATCTCCTGTCTCTCAATTCCTCTCCTCTCTCCATCCTTGTTCTTTCCCGGCTTCCTTTTATAAGCCTTCATCAATATCCTCGTCATTGTTTCATTGTTTCTCAATCAACCACCTCCTGCTTCAATTTCTGAAATAGCCTATTTTGCTACCGCTTAGTAAACTACGTGTGGTCATCAATTAATACACATTCTTACCTTCACCACGTGTTGTTTTGGCTTCAAAGTATGCGTGCTTCCACACTAACTACACGTGGTCATCCTTAACTACTAGGAGTCGGCCTCACCACGCATTTATATGTACCAAATACACGTTGTGGAGGATTGATTACATGTTCTCATTGCCACAACGTGTTCTCCATGCTCACGACGTGTTGTTGGCTGATTTTATGGTTGATTTTTCATTCCTTAGATGCTTATGTCCACCATTAATCAACCTTTAGTCAACTCTCTTAATACTTGAAGTTTTATGTTTACTTTCATCATTTAATTACCTATTAATATAAATGTTCAAGGGTGAGAATGTTATGAAAAATTTTCAGGATGTTACAGATCTTTTGGAAACATGTTTGCGTATTGTTCCATTATTGGTATTCCTTTTACATTTTTATGCATTATCATTTTATTAACCACGTATGCCAAATAAGCCTCACATCCCTTTTGAATCATCTTAAAGGATTGCATAGCTGATACTAAACAACTAGGCACCAATTTTCTATTACCTTTCTTTGTTATTCTTGTTCAATGATTACTTTCTTTGCAAAACAATCTACCTTGGCCCAATGTTGTGCTAGCCAATCCATTCAGTATAATATCAAATTTGTTTAAGTCCAATAGGATTAAATTTAGTAGAACCTCTAGTTTGAATCTTTATTACACAAGTCTTATATACTATTTGCTCCCATATAATTTCACCTGAAGGAGTATGGAGTCCCAGGCTCTAGGTTATTGATTTATGTTTTACTTTTATTGTGTGTATTATTCTAGATGGAATGAGTGAATGAATAGAAGCTGGGTCTATAAGTACATAAATAATAATATCAAATAAATGTAACTCACCACTAATGACCTTTAGGGCATTGGCATCTTCCTATTTAGATATAGCAAAACTCTCACCTGAACTTAAGGCTAAGTCTTTAAAGCCCCCCAGACTTTGCTAGATGATAGACTTACTGTCGATCCTCGACTCTTTCCTCGGCTACCACTGGTCGTAGGCATTGGGTCACTGCTCTGTATTGATGTCTGTGATCGAGGTAAATATCCTCCTAACTTCCTCTATTATATCTCTTAGGACAATTCTTAAAAATATTTCCTATCTAACCATAATAATAGCAGCCTTCTGTTTATATCCTGCACTCTTCTGTTTGCTTCCTCTTACATTGTGGGTACACTAGTTGGGTCATCTAAAAAACTGGAGCTACACTACTCTGCTATCCTTTACCATACCCTCTACTAAGTCCTCTTCCAGATGACATTTGAGGTGTTGGAGGTCAAGGTCAAGACCTGGTATATCCTCTATATCCAGTTTAAGTAGATATGTGACTCTTTTTCCTAGTCTACTTGAGTCCTCTGTATGAATCTCTCTCTCTGTCTCTCTTCTGCTTTCTTTCTTTTTCATCATCATCCTTTAGGAGTTCTTCCTCTTTAACTGCAACTTCTCTCATATCTGTGGAGTCTCTCATTTCGATCCTATTTATTTGTCTTTGGATGTTATTTTTCAGTCCGTCCTCAAATCTCCTACGTTTGTCTTTCTATGTAAGAATAAGGCTAGCACATAGTATGATAGTTATGTAAATTTCATTTCATATTCTGGTACAGCCATACTTCACTGCTTTAGAGTAAGAAACTTCTTTTGTTTAGCATTTGTATATACTTCTGATCAAAATTTCTTCTAAATTCCCTCAAAAAGTCATCCCAGGTGAGTACTCAAGGAAATTTTTTAGCATATGGCGTCGTCTTCCACCAGTTATAAGTGTCTCCCTATAATAATGACAATGTAAAATTGTGCCTATCTTTTGACCTTGCCTGCATCAAATCGAATACTCTTTCGGTTCTCTTGAACCAATTTTCTGCAAAAGCTGGATCTATAGTTCCTGTAAGCTTCACTGCTCCTAACTTCTTTAGTTCCTTAAAGTTTTTGAATCTCAACTGATATAGGCTCATCGGTAGGTCTCTATAAATAGTATAATACTATGGGGGTAAATCTGCTGGATAATAATATTATGGATGATTCAGATCATAAGGCTCATGATATGAAACAAAGTTTGACATTTGTATCGTGTCCTGGGGTTTGCTGCTCCATCTCTCTATGATGGTTATCATGAATGTGACATAGTGTCTTATATGTAAAAATAGAAACAATTTAGCACACAATACACACAGTACACAATAATTTATATCATGAATCACACACTCAAACATTCCATAGAGATCATATCCCTACTCTGATACTAAAATATCACATCCTAAACTAATTATCCTGATAATTATGTAATCAACATGTTAATGAACTTATAATACTGAATATTTTAAAACTTTTTATATAATATTATTATACTATTGTTTCCATTATTTATCTACAATTTATTTAATTACAAATGGTTTTATCATATAATAATATACAGCATGACATGTGTCACGGTTTGGAACACGACCCATGTTAGTATAACACGTTGTATGAGCATGATCCCATGTTATAGTAGCACGCACTTGTCCAATTACAGCATGGTGCTCATGCTATTAGGCACAACTATTGTGCTTCTATTGTATTTAATAATATACTAAACATTAATCTGAAATCAACCCAATATATATATATATATTTCATCTCATATAGCGTAAACTCAAGGACAACACAACCACATACTAATCATCAACATATATCTTAACCTAATCTATAATATGGACATCTCTATGTAAGTTTGGCATACGTCATATAATCATATCGCACACATAACATGCAATTGTATGTATATACATATCTATAATCAAAATGTTTCTAGATGTAGAGAGAGTGCTAAGGAGTGACAACCGACCCACCTGCTGATAAACTCAAAGGTATAGCTCCTAGCTACCTATCTGAACCTGAAACAAAATATACGTAATGTACATTTTGTGAGATGCGAGCTCAGTAAGTAATCATTTCTTATTCAATAATAAAATTCATGTAGGCAATCTTATAATAAAACATATACATTTGTATTTTCTGTAATCATATAAATAACAACTCATAATTATTCATTTTCATATTCACTGGGAATCGTTTAATCATCAATTATATCAAAGGTATGCATATATCAATCATTCATATATTCACTTATCGTTATCCTTTTCTACTTGTTCTTCATTCCTGCTTGTTCTCTAGATTGATCAATCTTTAACTCAGCCATAATCACAATCTCCACCAAATCATACACAAAATCATATATAAATATATTTTTTAATGTTGTATAATCAATCATAATCTCTGAAATATCAATCACATACTTGTATGATTAAACTTGTGTCTTGTGTACCTGTTTGATTTTCAACACACACACACACACACACACACACACACACAATATATATATATATATATATATATATATATATATATATAATATAATATCATAACCTCTCAGAATTTAAGGATAGATTTATCACAATGAAAAATAAGTAATTGAAAATGCAAGGAAATGGAAATATAGCTTGCAAGTATGTAAAAATGATAAAGCACGTAACTATTCTGTCGGCAGAGCTGACTAGACAAACATGATCAAAGTATGGAATGAAGAAGATGAAAGAAAATGTAATTGTTCCAGTGGCAGAGCCGACCACATGAGCAAGATCACATTATGCAAAAGAAGAGAAAAGAAGAACAAATACAGAAAATAGGTAGCTTAGCTAACCATACTTGTATTAAAATTTTTGAAAGATAACATTTTTGAAATCGGTTATTAAAATTTTTGAAAGATAACATTTTTGAAATCTGAGATTACAAGATCAGATTTCAAGAGCTTACACTAAAAAGGCTCTTCAAAAGAGATGCTAAAAATGCATCTCTTTTGTATAAACTGAAGTACTCGAAGTTCCTCGGGCCTAATTATGATCCTGCTATCTAGATAATCATCCTATATAGCTTTATATAGTAACTAATATAATTTAACACAACTAAAATACATGTATGCATGAATAAAGGCTTATTCCTCAACTATTCCAGTTTATTAATCCATTTGTATATTTAGTTTTAAGCTTAAATTCTCATTTAGTTATTGACAACTTTTGAATATATTCTTAAATTTACTTACCTCTTTTGTTGTTGATTCTGTTTGTACTTAATTTCCCGTCCTCAAGATCCGATCTTATGCTCAGTGGTATGATTTCTAGCTTAATTTTTGTGTTTAATCTCTTAAATCTCTCCTCTCACTCGTTTCTCGCTCTCTTGCCTGACCCTCTCTCCTCTCTTTTCTTACTTCTATTTCCTTTTTAACTTTCTCCCTTGCCACCTCCTGCTTCAATTTTTAGAGTTTCTATAAATTTTTCAGATTGACACGATTGTGCTGATTTGACATGACTCGTGTTGACTCACACAACCATTGTGGTAAATAGCACGACCACCGTGCTGTAAATCATTTTCCAAAAATACAGTCATGCTTATACCTGGACACAATCATGCTCATAATTTCCAGGAGCACGACCACCGTGTTGGCGGCACACTTATCGTGCTGACCACCTGAATTTGTCCTGTCCATTTTCTAACTCTATTTGGTATACAGTTTCACCTGAATTATAATTCTAACATATTTCAAAACATAATGTATTTGATTTATTCTTAATTTTTGTGTTTATTTCACTATTTATAGATTATGAGGATAGGAATGTTATAGGTAATTTGTTAATGTGACATAACTTAGATGTCATACATATTGAAAACAATGTATTTGATATTATTTTTAACACTATTTTAAACATTTTGAGAAAAACAAAGTAATATTTTAAAGCAAGGTTGGATTCTACTGAAGTTTGTCATCGTCCTAAACGTGTGCCTGATCAAAATACAAATATACATGAAAGATACATATCAAATAAATGTTGAATAGAAGTGGGTATTATGTGAATGGATTAGGATAGTCGAATTTCCTGATGGATATGCTTCTAATTTGAGCCGATGTATTGACGCAAGCAATTCATCCATATATGGAATGAAGAACCATGATAGTCATGTTTTTATGCAAAGTTTATTGCCAGTTGCTTTTAGGCTTTTTGTGGAACATAATATATGGGAACCTCTTGCAAAATTAGGTAATTTTTTAGAGAGTTGATGAGTTTCACATTGACAGATTCTAATTTAAATATTATAGAGGTAGATACCGTTGTCACATTGTGCAATCTTGAACGTATATTTCCTCCATCATTGTTTGATTCAATGGAACACTTCCAATTCATTTATCTTATGAGCCAATGCTAGCTGAACCAGTTCAATATTGATGGATGTATCCATTTGAAAGGAATTTTTTAAATCCGTCTATATTTATTAAATTTTTTAAATGATTCTTTTGATGTTTAACATTTTTATTTTATTCTGAATTGCAGATATTTACGTACGTTGAAGCAAACCATATGCAACAAAGCACAAGTTGAAAGTTCAATAAAAATGCTTATCTAGTGAAGGAGACGAAAACTTTTTTGTTCATGTTATTTTGAAAAACACATTGTAAATGAATTCATAACCGTAAAGTGTATCATAACCATCAAGCATAACATTATTCAGGAAGAATTACCACGTGGTGTTGATCCTAATAACTTATGATTTTTCACTTTTACTGGGAGACCAGTTGGAGGGTCATCATCTAAACATTTGAATGATAACGAATATCATGGGATGAAAAGGTATATTTTGTGTAATTGTCTTGAAGTTCAGCCTTATACTGAGTACGTATGATGACATTCAATTTTTTTTATGTTTCACATTGATGAATTTAAATTACTTAATTGATAAAACCGCAAATCAAACTCAAAATCCTAATGATGACGCTTCACCCGATGACACAATCAAAGAAGACACTGAGGAAATTGAATCACCACATTCCGATGATGATTATTATAGTGATTAAAAATGTAATCGTTTAGGAAAAAACATATATTATATTTTTTGACGAAATTCGACAGAAAATTTTGTCAAATTTCATTGGAAATTTGCGCATGTCCTATGAATGTAGGAGGTACATTGATCGTCTTTATTCCGACGAAATTTAACTAAAAGTTTTTTTTATTGCCCTTTTTGATGAATTTCGTTGTAAATTTTTGTTAAAATTCGTCGGAAGACTACTCTATATAACCCACCACTTTTCTCATTTTGTTTAACTTAATTTTATTTTAAGAAAAGAAAAAAAATGTTTTCTATTATTTATGTATATTATTTATTTATTTGTAATTTTTATTGAGTTTTATATATTTATACTAATTCAAATACATTTTTTTTTATAGAACGGCAAGCATTTCAGGTTCTGGAAGTCCAACACTTGACATTGATCCAGAAATAATGAATTCAGCAGCTTAGCGATAATTTAAAGAAGATCCTTTTCTAGTGGGACACAAAGATACTTTTGTTCCTGAGACTGCTGTGGGCCCATCATCAAAGTACATGAATATCACCTTAAAATAGTTGACATTTTTATTTTGAATTCTTAGCTATTCTTATCTCTATTTTACAACTTCAGCCAAACTTATTCCTATTTTACCACCTAAAATTATAATTTATATTTTTTTATATTCTAGTATTAGTGGAAATAAAACCATATCAAGTGGTATTATAGCCAAATATTTTGAAATATGGGATATATGAAAAGATAATATTTAGATTTTGGTAAATATATAAATTGACCCATCTAATGTGACCACAATTTACGATGATTACACGATTGATCAGCTTATCACTTTAGGGAGCATGAATCCTAAAATTGTTTATGTGCAACACAAAACAAAAGTGTAAGTTTAAAATATTTTACATGTGTTGTCAATTTAAATAATATATTTTCATAAATAAAAATATGAATTTAACAAATTGTGTTTTCTTTGCAATAGAATTCAATTAAGAAAAACGTCTCCAATGCGTTTTCGGTGGTTTTTTGAGAATCACCTGTAGGAATTGGAAAATTTAGCAGAGTCCCGATAATATAAAGTCGGGTTGGTACTTTGAAAGTAAGAAATCATTTTTTTCATTTATATTAACGTTATTTGATTTTATTGCATTACTATAAAATTTGTGCATTATTTTTTAAAGTCTAATTTTACAAATGTAGATGTATTTTATTTGGCACAAGAATTTGAGGGACATCTCGCACAATAATCTCAACGAAATGTGGAAGACTGAAGTTAGCCACCGGTTCTAGGATGTTTTAGGCAATATTTGTCGATTTCATCCCAACAAATTTTTGACCTTATCCTAGCTGAAGCTAATACACTGCAAGAAAGGTCTTTCTCGGAGATCAACCTTTGGAATAAAAGCGCTAATCCAACGTTACATATTGGAGGCTCCATGTCACACAATTTCATATTCTTTTTTATTATTTTGGTTTAATTAGTTTACATTACTTTTTAAAAAGTCATCAATCATAATTTTCTATGCAAGAACAACGATTGGGTTGACCTGTTGAGCCCTCGTCATCAAATTAAAACTTATTTTCACTTCCATTATCTGTCAACAATATTTTTTGTAGACACAATATCTTACGGTATTGAGTAGACAATTGACCACTCCTAATTCACAGTCGACACAGGAGGATCGTCAAACATCGTTCCTATAGGCCGTTGGAGGCATTAGGCCAGATGGTTCCATTTCTGGTCTCGATAAATTTGGATTGCATTATATGGGGACACTCGTACTTCACACATTTCTAAAATGCAAGCCACAATTATGCATGGTTACAATCTATGGAACAAAGGCATGAAAAACTCTTTGCAGCTCAATCGACATTAGATGAGGCTGAATTTTGTTGATGCATGAACGAGATCAACGAATTGTTTCAAATGTATTAGACCAATCAACCAGAGCACCTCACGACTTGGACCGTCACATCAACAATCAAATTCGTTCGACAGTCATGACGATAAGACTCAACCTTAGTTTGTTTTTCCCTACTATGTATTAAACAACTATGTTTTATGTTTTATAAGATTTCTTCATTTTTCTTTTGCTACTACATTGTTTCTTCTTAATTTAGCAAGTTAATTCAAATTTCTTTTGCTTAAATTTTATCTATATAATTCAACGATGATTTATTAAATTATGGTAAAATGAATTATTAATGACTATATTTTTGACGAAATTTGATGAAAATTAGCGTTGAATTTTTTCAGAAATATATTTAATTTTTCCCTCCTAATTTTTTGACGAAATTCGACGAAAATCATAATTTCTGTCGAATTTCGTTGGAAAATAACAAGCAAAAATCAAATTTTCACAACCCTAGATTCAATTTTCCTCCTAAACTTTTTCTATAAATACCCACTATACCATTATGATAATCTCATTTACATTTCTGAAACTAACTACAATTCTTTTATTTTCTACCTTCTTCTAACTTACGTTTATGTCATATATTCATTTTATTTTATTTAACACTAACTATTTGTTTTTGTGTTTCCAGGTGCTTTTTTAGGTATAAATTAACATTATATAAGTTTACGAAAGGTATAATTTCTTTAATAAATTTTATTTCATATTTCATTGTTACTTTATTATTTCAATCTTATTTTGTATTTTTTCATAATCATAATTTTTTTCTATATTATTCAATATGACTATTTCTTTATCATTTCAATAAAAATTTATGAATATTCTTTAATATATTTTTCTATATGTTATATATAATTAGAATTTAATTCTTTTCTTTTGTAATTCATATTTGATTTTTTATTTATATTTGAAGAATAATTTATTCCGCCCATAACGTTTGGGTCATCGAATAAATATAATTAAGTTAATGGACTTAATTATGATTTATTTGATAGAAAGATTAAATCAGAAATACTTTTAGTTTGGGACTAAAGTGTAAATGTGCGTGGAAAGGTACCTATTTACCAATAGGTACCTCCACTTCTATAAAGGGCTTTTTACTGTTTTAGTGTTTCTGAAAAAAATAATTACAATTTTGTGGTTGTTTAAAAAATAATTACGTATTTAGGGTTGATTAAAAAATATTTACCAAGTTGGAGTGTTTTTGTTGTTCTCCCCAAATAAGATTTGAGGAGTTTAAATCACATCAATTCAATTCTATCAGCTCAATGATTAGCCAATCATACTCAAACTTTTTAGCAAAATTTTGGACCATCACGCAGCAAAAACATAATCATTTTTTT
>CANYCX013484670.1:0-12738 GCA_948193385.1 Breynia disticha f. nivosa | reverse complement strand
TCCCCACCACATGTTCTTGGTTGTTTTGGAGTTTTTTCCCTTTTCCTTAGTTACTTCACATCACCCTTTTGTCACTCTCCTATTAGCCTTTTTTAAACTTGTTTCTAATCATTTGTTTTCTTCATTTTATTGACTAATTTTCTATTTTTATTAGTTATTTTACTTATGAAATTAATTATGTGATTTTAGGACAAGAATGTTACATTACTGATGCTAAACAACTAAGCACTAACTTGCTTTCTCCATGAAGTATTATTTTATTTTATTCCTCTAGTAACTTTACATTATGAATCTTTATTATGCCATTCTTGTATATTCTATGCACCCATATTATTTCAACTAAAGGGGTAAGAACTCCGAGGCTTTGGGTCAATGATTTAGGTTGTACTTTTATTATGTGTATTATTTTTGGTGTAATGAATGAATGCATAGAACCTAGATTTATAAGTGCATAAACAACAGTATTAAATAAGTATAACTCACTAGTAATGACCTTTAGGGCATTAGTAGCTTCCTGTATAAACATGGTAAATACTCTAGCCTGACTCTAAGACTATGTCCCTAAAAGTCCTCTACCTTAACACTTTTCCTCTTTCCCTACTTTGATTAACACTGGTTGAAGAAGTTACTGCTCCACTATCGTGTTGTATTAGTTGAGGTTCTGTTACATTTCTATTGACATTCATCATATTCAACCGATTCAGACAATCTTTAATAAAATTTCCCTGCTGACCATAGAAATAACATCCCTTAGTCAATGCTCTGCACTCTCTCATATGTCTCCTCTAACATATCTGGCAAATAGGCCTAATAAACTTTGGAGATGAAATTAGACTACTCTATCCTCTCCTACTACACCCTCGTCCCGATATTCTACTCTAAGACATCTGAGATGATGTAGGTCAAAATTTGAATCCCATATAACACCGGTAGATCAGAGGAGTTTCAACTCACTTTCCAAGTCTACTAGACTCTCTTTTATGTACTTCTCTCTTTTCTTTCCACCCTCGTCTCCATCACCATCCTTTATAATTTCCTTTACTCTGACTATAACATCTGTCAAATCTACATAGCTACTCATTTCAGTCATGTTGATTTATCTTCAGATGTTCTTATTCAACCCATCTTTAAATTTTCTGCATTTATCCTTGTCAATAGGTATAATACTAGTGGTATAATAAGACAACTAAGTAAATTTCATTTTGTAATCTGCTACTATCTTATTTTCCTATTTCAAAGCAAAGAACTCCTTCTGCTTTGCATTGTTATAGACTTCTAATATGTACTTCCTTCTAAACTCCCTCAAGAAATCATCCCAAGTAATGAAAGGAATTCCATAGCATATGGAATAGTCTTCAACCAATGATAAACATCTCCCTTTAATAAAGATACAGTAAAATCAACCTAATCCTTTGGCATTGCCCGTATCATAGTAGACTCCCTTTCTGTCCTCTCTAACCAATTTTTAGCAAATGTTGGATCTATTGTCCCTATAAATTCTTATGCAATTGATGTGAGGTGTTGATGTGGCATGTAGGGGCTGCACCATTGCCACGTTGCCAATAGTTGAAGTGTTTTCTATGATGATTGATTTTATGCAATTGATATGAAGTGAAAATGAATGATTCATACATGATAATCACAAGAAAGATAAGTTTATATGTAAGATGAATGAAAGTATGATGCTTATGTGATGAATGAAATAAGATGAATTTGAAATGTAAATGTTTAAGAGTTGATCGAGTGAGTATAAAAGAGGAGGCAATAGAATGAAGTATGATTATGCATGAAGAGGCAATGGAAAGGAGAAATTATAAAAGGAGGCAAATTAAATGAGATATGTATGAGGCATTGGAAAGAAGATATAAATTAGGAGGAAATGGAAAGAATAATGAAATGTGAAAGGAGGAGACAATGGAAAGAAGTGAAAAATATTATATTAGGATGCAATAGAAAGTAGATAAATTGATGAAAAAGGAGGTAATGGAAAGAAGAGAATGTTTATATGTTATGTTGGATTTCATGCATTGTTTTAGTTCTTTTGACTTGCTGTTTTGTATGCATTGTTTTCTTTATTATCCATTTTCATTACATTTTTTGCATTACGTGTCTTAGATAACAGATTGACAAAAAGATAGCGGTTTATTGGATGTCCTAAGAGAAGAAAAGATCAAAGTTGATTGATTCTTGGAGAAAACTGCATTCCAGTAGACTATACATGATAAAGACAAGACTACACATGGTGACAACCATAACATGTACTCCCTCATTTAAAGAACAAGCACCAAACTAAACAAACCCATGGTCAACACGACCACATGTACTCATGGATCTACAATGTGAAGTCTATAGGAATCAACTGAAGGAAGAGAATAAGAAGAGAGTTTTTGTTTTTAAGTTTTGAAAGAGTCTTAATTAGGGTGAGGTCATTAATTATGAGAACTTTTGATTATCCACCTTTAAATATTCTCTGCATAGAACATTTCTATGATGTCTAATGCCATGAGCAACTAAGTTTCTAATCTAGCCATGGTATATTGAAGTCTGTTTCAAGTGCTTTCATGAGATTTTATTCTTATTAGTATTAATATCATTATTGCATTTATTACATCCCTATTTTTATTATTTATTATTGCTTGTTGATTGATTTAATGTGGTTAGTTAGGTTGATCCGTGTTCGCATATTTTAATGCAAGTGACAAGTTAAGGTTTTACCATTAACGAAATAGAATAATCTTACTTGAATTAATTATTGGTGTTTGAATTTTTTGGTTTGGGTAAGATCTTTATTATTCTTAATATGACCAATGGATTAAATCTTTTAAGGTATCCTAGAGATTATTTATTGAATTAGAGAAGTTGTTTTTAGGGGTGTCCTAGAACTTCCGACAAATTATGTAAAGATTGGTTACTAAGTGTGTCATATGTAACTATAACTTACATGTAATAATGATATTAATTATCTCTTATTGTCTGTGATTGAAATGCCAGAACATATGGATATTACGTGGGCTAGATCTTTATTAATATTGATTTTTCCTCTCTAGTAATTATGTTTCATTTATAATTTATTCATTGCAGTCAATTCACCATTTCACTCTTGTTATATAGTTTTACAACAATTGAACAGAGCTTAACCAATCCCTATGAATTCGACCTTGCTCATCTTTATCTACAAGTTTTTGAGGAGGATTTATTTGTTGGATTCAATACCCATTAAATTTTAGCGTTGTTGCCGAGATTAGTGTGAGATTTATTTAGTTGTTTTGTTTTGTTTTGTCTTTATTTTTTACTTTTTTCTGTTTTATGCATAACTCTTGTTCTAAAGATCAGTGATCTGAAATTTGACCCTAAGATTGAGAAGACTACGAAGTGACTGCGAGATGCTAATTATGCAAAAAAACATAAACAAACTTATGGAAACACAGATGAAACAACCCGACAATTTTTTTAATTCAAATGTTGAAGTCATGGCTGATAGAGATGTTTCTAGCCTGGTGCGAATCCAGCACGCACTCTACGTGAACTAGCTGCTCCACCAGTCATACAATAGTCACTGTGGATCACTTATCAACCTTTGGCTTTGTCACTCAAGTTGAAATCTATGATAATCCTATTCCTTCCTCAATTCCATAATGTTAATAATTATGAACCCAATAAAAATATTTGAAGATGCTCCACATTGTCTGCTTCTGTTTCATGCCACATTGTCTGCTCTAGGTTGACACTTCTTTCTTAGAAATTAAATTGATAATCTTGCTATTTTGATAGAAAAAGTTATTGGTGCTAATAAAGGGCCAAAAGCCTTAATTTATGGTAATTATTGTGAGTAAGGTCATGCAACAGATGTTTGCCCATCATTGCAAGATGATGACCAATGGGCTTAAGTGAACTATATGAGGAAATTCAATGGACAACAACCACAGAGAAAGTTTGATCAATTTTCTAAAACTTATAATGCAGGTTAGGCTCACCATCCTAATGTGAGATATTTCATAAATCAAAGGGAGAAATTCTTCTAGAGAGATTAGAATAACAGAGAAGCTTCTTCTAGCAACAATATCTTTCATTTGGAAGACTTGGTGAAAACATTAGTGAGAACCACACAATAGATCAACTAAGCAAACCATCAATTCTAACAATAGACAAAGGATGAGATGAAAAGCTTACAATATTAGGAAAATTAGTTTGCTTCTGCGGTAAATCAAATGGAAAATCAAGGAAAACTACCCATTGTAAATCCTAGAGGAGACATTAATGCAATTACTTTGTGAAGTGGGAAGGAAATTTTTGCCACTCCAGAAAAATATGGAGTTAAAAAAGGCCTCACTAAAAGGCAAAAAATTTGATCAGAAACAAGTGAGCAACCTAAGGTAACACTCTATACTAAATAACCTCCTTTTCCTTATAGGTTATTCAAGAAGATGGACAAGATTGATGATAAAGAGATTTTGAGGGTTTTTGAAAGGATGGAGATAAACATTCCACTATTGACTTTCATTCAATAGGTAACTGGGTATGCTCTTTTATGAAAGAACTATGCACCAATAGAATGAAATTCTAGTGATTTGAGAGAATAACCATAGGTGAGACAAGTTCTTGTAGCACTTTAGAAAAACTTCTAGTGAAAGAAATAGATCTAGGTATGTTCTTTATCCCTTGCAAGATAAGAAGTCAGGGCATAGAGAAGGAAATGTGTGACCTTAGCACATCAATAAATGTAATGCCTTTATCTATTTACACTGCATTTAACATTAGACCACTAAAAAATGTGAGGTTATAACCCTTGCTGAAAAGACAAAAGTGTTTCCAGAAGGAATGTTGGAGGACATGTTAGTAGAATGGATGACTAGTTTTTCCAATTGATTTTTATGTTGTTATTATTAGTAAAACCATTTTTGAAAGCAATTAGAAATAAGATTGATGTCTATTATAGTACAATGTCCATAGAGTTTATGACACAACAAAAAAATTTAACATAAAGGAAGCCATTAAAAATGCAAATGATTATTCTTCTGTTTATGCTATTGATGTTGTGGAGCTACTAACACAAGAGTATTTTGAATTTTTTTATGATAGGTAGCTTTACTGTAGAGTTTATCTCAGGATACACTTTAAGAACTTAAATATGAATAGACTTTCCTAAGAGACCTCCATGAACATGTCCTTGAGCTAGGTAAGTTATATAATATGCTTGTCATGCCTCAATGTTTAAAGTTAGAACCCACTGGAATAGATTGAAGCCTTCCATAGTTGAGCCACTAGTTCTGGAGTTAAAAAATATTCCTTATCATTTGAAGTACTTTTTTTGAGTGATAATGAGACACAATAGTCATTATCTCAAATAAGCTAAGTAGCATAAAATAAGAGAGGCTTATCAGAGTTTTAAAGAAGTACAAAGAAGCCAATGGATGGACCATCTCTAGTGAAGAATAAAGACAAAGACTCGGTTCTTATAAGATTTTAGAATGGATGAAGAGTCTGCATTGACTATCATAGACTCAATTTAGTTATAAGAAAATATAATTTTCCTTTGCCATTTATATGTCAGATTTTGGAGCAATTTCCCTGACAATCCTATTATTGTTATTTGGATGGGTATTTAGGATTTCAAAAATATCGGCTGCTCCCAAAGATTAAGAGAACTAAATTTACATGTCCTACAGTATGTTCGCTTACAAACGCATGCCCTTTGGTCTTTATAATGCACTCGCTACTTTTTTGCATTGCATGGTAAGCAATTTTTTAGAATGTGTTGAGCATATCATTGAGGCATTCATGTATGATTTCATTGTTTATGGTGATTGCTTTTCATCTTCTCTTGAAAATTTGTGAAAAATATTACAGAGGTGGATTGCGGTTAACCTTGTTTTGAACTATGAGAAATGCCATTGTATGGTAGAAAAAGATATAATCTTAGGCCATGTAGTTTTTACGAATGGGATTGGGATTGAAGTTTATTGGGCAAAGATTGATGTTATTTAGACTTTGTCATAAATGTTAAAGAGATACATTCTTTTCTTGGACATACTGGCTTTAATCGTAGATTCATTAGAGATTTTTTTTTCTAAAATTGCAAATCCATTGAGTAGTTTATTGCAAAAGGATGTGGACTTTGTTTTTGATGATGCATGTTGTGATGCTTTTGGTTTATTGAAACATAAATTAATCACATCACCTATTTTGTTAGCACTAAATTGGGATTTACCTTTTGAAATTATGTGTGATGCTAGCAATTTTTCTATGGTGCAGTTCTTGGTCATAGAATAAACAGAGCACCTCATGTGATTTATTATGCATTAAAAACTTTAGAACATGCATAGATAAATTACTCCATAATTGAAAAGGAATTAATCATTATGGTTTTTGCATTAGAAAAATTTTGATCATATTTGTTGAGAACCAAAGTGATTGTTCACTTTGATCATGTTGCACATAACACCCTAAACTAATTAACATAATAATCATGTAATTAGCGTTTCAATTAACTTTTAAAATCGTATATTTCTCAAAATTTTCATGTAGAATCATAATTCTACTAATCATATTATTTAATTACTATTTATTTATCAATTATAAATCATTTTAATATAAAATAGGATACAGCACGCCCTCAATATTGCCTGGAACATGGCCCGTGTTAGTGTAACACATCTTATTGGCACGACCCCATGTTATTCTAGCACACCACTATTCTCATTCAATATGGTACACATGTGAATTAAGTACAGCTTGTGTGAATCCCGCTGCATTCATATATAACCCCAAAATCAACCAAGCTAGACAAAGCAACATTACATTTCCCACTGAGTGGGTCAACAACCACATTTTATTTCCCTAGATGGTACTCAATTGTGCAATCTTAATCTTTTGATTGCTCTAACCATCTTTTTTGTCTCATTTTAAACTCTTTTTTAGATCATTAAGTGTTTTAGACTTTTATGATCTGTATAAATTATGTCTCTATATCTTCAAGGCAAACACTACAGTAGTAAGTTCTAGATCATGTACTAGATAATTTTTTTCATGTAGTCTAAGTTGTCCAAAAGCATGTATAATGGCTTTTTTTTCAGCATGAGAATAAACCTTAGTCCTTGATAAGAAGCATCACTATATATCGCAAATCCTCTTGTGTTTGTAGGGATTGTAAGGATTGGATATTTGGAGCTCAAATTTTTAAAACAATAACCTGATTTTTGCCTATTTTCAATATTATATCATAATATATGATAAAGAGATGAGAGAGAAAATTAAAATATTATATAAAACCCACGGGCCCAAATTCAGTTTAAACACTCATGCAGAAACTGTAAAGACTTTGGAAAACAAAACCAAACTATATATACAATATATGTACAATGTATGTACAAAAACAACATTTAAAAAACTGAAAACCCAGAGCCAATCCTCTCGTCAATATCCCAATCTGCCTCTGATCAACACAACTCCAATCCAAATGCAGCTACCTACAATCTGCACAACATTTCAACATTCGAAGAGGGTGAGTATACAAATATACTCAGTAAGTGGAAATATATTAAATAAATGAACTACAGGGGAACAACACGAGGTTATGGTGGATGAACACGAGCTTGCTCTTATGGAATTTCCCAGTTGGCACGTCATGCCAATTTCAATAAGAGCCATGGTCAATTAACATATTTCCAGGTAACACGATCGTGCCACCTTGAGCTCGAGGGCGTGCTCATAATCCATTCCTAGATTAGCCCAGCAGCACGGGCGTGCTGGTCAGTACGATGACATGCTGAACTACTGAGTTTACCCTTCAGATTCTATTTTTCCATTTCTTTGAGTATTAGTTAAGGTGTTCCTTTAAACACATTTCCAGTGTTTCACATATACTATTTGTACATTTATATAAGAATCAAACTCATCACAAGATTTAAATCATAGCGAACACACAAATACTCAAACTCACACACATGAAATCTCAACATGTAAATCTCCAATTAAGCATTCCAGCATTCATAAATCAATAACCAAGAATCAAACATGCTACAATGAATGCCAATATCAGATGTGTGCACATGAATGCCATGCAACACATTCAATAATGTCGAATGCCCGGGGCTTACATCCATTTTAATCATCGACATCGACATCTCAACGACATCTAGAATCTCTCTTAGCATCTCAAATCTCAAGCAAAAATATCATCGAGATATCACTGACATCTAGAATCTCTCCTGGCATCGCGAATCTCATACGGAATATAATTGGCCCACACAAGCAACACAAATGAATGAATAATGCATTCAAATGGCCAAACAATCTCAAGTATACTCAATCACAAGCAACTCATATGCTCAACATAATCAATAAGCAAATAAGCAATCACACATGCTTCCATATGCTTATTATCAATAAGGTATCAACATGGTATCAATGAGCATACTAACATAATCCCTATATCACATATGATTCAACAAGGCAATATCAACATACTCATAACAGATATCGTCTTTAAGAATCATCATTCAAGCTTAAAGTTCATTAGAACACACTTATAAGCATTTCTTCCTTTACTTTCATTCTTTAATTATCTTATGATCGTTTAAATTCTTATAGAGACATAAATAAGCGTAATAACAATTATAAGAGTCATAAGTGTAAGAAAACACTTATACAGAAGCGTAACTCACTTACCTCGATTCACGTGCAAAATGGTACTGCGCTAACTCTAACTTGAGTCAAATCATCTAGATCCTCCCAAAGAATCAAACCACTATATATGAACTATTAATCTTTCATTCATTCACTTAAATCCATTATTAGAGCATCAACCAACCCTCTATCAATTTCAGGCAGGTTTCCAGCAACTAAACTCAACACTTAAACCTCAAAACACATCTATTCAATAAGCTCAAAGTAAATCTTGGCCAAGGAAGAACAATTCTTACCTTAGATGAAGTTGGGCTTAAGTTATTGCATGAAAGAAGTTGTTTCTTGCTTACTGATGTTGCTGGAATAAAAGCTATGTTTTTCATTTCACCTGCTAGCTTCCCACCTTTTGTTTTCAAATGAATCAATCGATCATTGCACTATTCGATCAATCCCAATCAACACGACCTCGAGCACGGGTCGTGCCTGTAGGTCGTGTCGTGTTTTCTTGGCACGAGTTCCTGTTCCGTCATGTTTGATATCGTTTTGCAATTAATTTAACACGAGGGCGTGCTCATGCTCGTGCTGTCTGCTATTTTCCAAATTTCTTTCTAAATATCTTCGATTCAATTTGAATTAAAGTTATTTTTCATATATTTTAAACACTACAATTTCTAGGATGTTACAGGATCTGTGCTTAATCTATATTTTAACTCATCAAAACTTTGCTAACACTATTTATTCCAGTGAATAGATACATTATTTCTAAGTAATCTTGTTAGTGGAGCAGCTATACTCGAGAATCCTCAGAAAATCTTTTGTAATAACTAGCCATTCTAAGGAAACTACGTACATATGTGACTATTTTAGGAGGTTCCCGATTTAGCACTGCTTCAAACATTTTGGATCTACTGATATTCCTTGTCTAAATATCACGTCTCTTAGAAAGACTATGTGATCTAACAAAAGCATACATTTATTAAGTTTGCGTATAGTTGTTTTTTATCAATATCTGCAATACTATATGCAAATACTCCTTGTGTGCCTCACTGTTTCTAAAATATATTAATATATCATCAATAAAAAAATCACAAACTGATCAAGAAAAGACTAGAACATCTGATTCATCAGTACCATGATTGTTGTTGGAGCGTTAGTCAAACAAAAAGCATGGATAAAAACTCAAAATGACCATATCTAGTTCAAAAAGCAGTTTTGGGAATTTCATCTTGTGCTATTTTCAATTGATGATAACATATCATAAGTTAATCTTTGAAAATATAGTTGCACCTTAGACCAGGTCTAGTAGATCAGCAATCTAAGATAACAAGTATTTATTTTTTTTACTATTTCTTGATTTAATTTCTTATAGTCAATACATAGCATAAGGGTTCCATCTTTTTTCTTTACAAATAATACTATGCTCCTCAAGGAAAAACATTTGGTTGAATAATCCCTATAATAAGTTACTCTTGTAACTGCTTTTTCAACACTTGTAGTTCATTTGGTTTTGTTCTGTATGATTGTATCAATATTGATTCTGTACAAGGAATTTCAATAGTGAATTCCATTTCTCTATTAGGTGCTAATCTTGAAAAATCTTTTGGAAAGACATATGGGTTATGACACCAAATTTCGTAAAACTCATTTTCAAATAAATACCAATTTTAGCAGCATTTTTTTAAAACACTTAAGTCTGTGGGAGGAAACCATTAGAAATCAAGCTTGCAAATCATTTCACAAAGACCGGCAATGGCCATACAGAAAATAAAGTTAAATATGCAGAAGCTGTGGAAAACATTTAACATGATATGTTTATAAATCACATCTATACTAGTGTATGTGTAGATATACAAACATACATAAAAAACAAAAACTACTGGGAGCTCGACCTTTAGTATCGCACCGCTCAGCCTCGCCGATCACGAAGTCCTGTCAACAGTACCTGTCACTCTGCACACGTTTACACAGGAAAACAAAGGTGATTATATAGAAATACTCAGTAAGTGGACCCCTATAGTTGTTAGGCTGAATGCACAGGGGAACCTTCGGTCTATACGGGTGTGTTCAAAGAACCCAAATGCCGTATACGCGCATAAATTCCCTAATGGCTCGCCATAGCCATACCACAAACAAGTCTTTTAGGTGTTTTTATGTCTTAAGAATCATTCTAGATCATTATCTCACTTTAGATAATCATTAGCACATTATTTGGTCTAAACCTGGGTTTGTAGACCACATCAACGTAGGTTTATCCAACCATTAACGTACGTTATTCATCAACAGGCAAAACTACAATTCCAGGTCAAGAATAACTTATGTTAACTTCCAAGATAATGTAGGTTTAAGTTGGTAACGTACGTTATTTCACTTAATAACGTATGTTAACCTCACTCATAACCATTCTACCCTATTTTTGAGTTATATGTCATACATACACATCTTTCACAACTTTTAACATATAAAAAAACTTCTAGGTCACTCATACAACTCTCCTATTTACTCACATCATCACAATTATCCGTTAGACACATGATTAATACACATATCAACTTCAAATCATCATTCAACATTCAATCATACAACACATATGATCATGCACACTTTGAGCATCCTAATCCTATTAGCTTCTTAATCTACCATTTACATTCCTTATAACCACACGCAACAATCTTAAGTCAACCAACTCAAACATAAACACCATCACGTAGATAACCACATACAAAAATAATGGATCCAACAACTTAGCATACATAGAATTCATGTACATATTCACATACCTTCCTTTCACTTTCAATTTACTTACAATCCGGTTTACCACAATACATATCACACCATTTATATTTTGTTCTAATTAACCCATTTCATATTTCCTTTACACAGTCAAGACCATAAACAACACTTTACCAATAATCCCAACAATTTAAATGCACGAACATGCAAACCTCATTTCATTCATAACCACAAAACGCATCCATCATTTTTAGCATCTAATTTTCAACATCACACAACAACACATAACTCACAACTTGTACTTATTTTTACTAAAAAACATAATCATCTCATTATCATCTTTTTATAACAGCTCAACATCAATTTCCATACACATGTCATTACACATAACACATATAACACAGGCTTATTCCATAAAGCTTAGAGCACTTATCATCCATTCACAAGTTATTGGTTCATAATTCACAGAAATGCAGAACCATACAAGATTATACAAATTCCACATAACTCGTACAAGAGCACACGGTGTTCATTTACAGTTCATACTCATATCCTAACCACAACACCACATTAATTTCCATGTAATCGATGTCAAGTATGCAATGAATGCCACATGAATGAGAATGAAATGCTAATGCATTTCCACACACAAATGATGTGCTCTGGAGCCTCAAACACAGTCAGAGAGAGACTCCACTTGATCTTTGCTGCATCAAATCAAGAGAGACTCCATGCGCATGTGGGCAATAACTCCTCTTTACACATAAGTCGTGCTCCCGCCTGCTTTTCCAGCTAGCTCTCACTTGGTATAAACACTAGGGAAAATTCCCTCTCAAATGTAACATTAAGAGTAAAACACATGCGTTCTAAAATCGTGGTCTAAAACCCCCTTTTTTATGCACAAAAGTCGAGCTCTCGCCCGCTTTTTTCCTTTGAGCTCTCGCTCTTTGGTTCTCAAAATTGGGCAGTAACCACCATTTTATCACATGTGAGCCATAAGCTCCTGTATCCTAAAGTATGAACATACAACGTGCCCATGCCAGCACCACAATGGTATGTTTGAATGCAACTCTATGCATTTCATCTCAAATTTTCTCAAAACACATGCATATGAATGTTCCACAATAATAATCCATATCACTCATAAGTCAACATACTGATACGGCCAACTCGTGGCGTAATCATCATAATCATCTATGCATTATATGTAACTCGTAAGATTTCATCACAATCATAAAGGAACATTCACAACGTGAACATGGATGCTCACACATAATTCATTTTATCGCTGAACTTATAATATGCCCTAAGGCCATATTCGCGTACAAGCAAAACATACATCACCATAATCACAAAGCAACACTTATACTATACCCATACATA
>CANYCX013482962.1:0-23278 GCA_948193385.1 Breynia disticha f. nivosa | reverse complement strand
TCCGCTGTTAATTTGATGTTTGTTGGTAGGTTTGGTGGTTGGACAACTCTAGGATGAAGTTTTGAGAGTGTTGTAAGAGTTTGAGAGTGTTTGGGAGGTTTTTGGCTCAGTTTGGAATGTGTTTAGGTCATTTAATGACATTTCCAGACCTCCGCTAAAGTAGGTTTATTTTGCAATTAACGTACGTGAATAAAAATGAAGTTCTGGAAATTCTGGCTTGAGTAACGTACGTTATTCTTCACCATAATGTAATTTACTCATTGAAATCAAACATAACATACATTAGCCACACCAATAACATACGTTATTGCACCATAGACTGCCCTATTTTCCATTTTCGACCTTCTTTCGATCCCCGGCCTACTTATGTCCATATACACTTTCTTCCCACTTCATTTAAACATTATTCCACATGAATTAAATATAAATCAACATTAAATTAGACCTATTCAACATAAAATGGAAAATTTTTGGGGCATTATAACTCTCCCCCTTAAGAAATTTCGTCCCCAAAATTAGAAGCAAGTTAGGCTTCTCGAACCAACTTAACTCACTTAACCACACACATTCCAACTTAAAGCTCATAGGCTTTTCACAAACTACAAAGGTCATATATCTAAACAAGAAAAAATATTCTTATGTTCAATTCATTCTCATATAAGATGAA
Organism: Breynia disticha f. nivosa; assembly: GCA_948193385.1. Lineage (NCBI taxonomy): Eukaryota > Viridiplantae > Streptophyta > Magnoliopsida > Malpighiales > Phyllanthaceae > Breynia > Breynia disticha. Next base: position 22,611 of record CANYCX013482962.1, on the reverse strand, counting down.
AATAAAGGATTTCAATTTGGTTCATTGCAACTTACATACTCACCTTCATAAATACTTTACAATTCACACTATCACGTTTATGCGTAAAACATGCTTCACCATTAACACTTTGTCGTCTTAATCACAAAAGCATTTTATAATCTCAAGTATACAAGTAAACCAACACAAATCATCAAGTTACACACAAAAGTTCACCATTGCGCCTTCATGCACCTTGCTTGCGCCTTCATGCACCTTCTCCTGTTTCCATCATCCAATCAAACATTCCATTCATGATACCTCACTTAAGGCATCCCTATGTCTTAAACTTTCAACATTTTAATATCACCCACTTTTAGGCATTACGCCTTCAACATACTATATTTCTATCATGAATTCTTCATCATCTTACATTCTAATAATCTCTATTCATCGAGGGTTCCCTCGAACACCCGAACATATCTTCATGATTCAATTTCCACTCTCACCACTAGTATTTCATTCATAGGCCTCATTTAGCCCATTTATCCAATTCACATAATCTCCACCTTACACATTAAACTACATATACACTTGATTAATATTGTCAGCAGTCAATCATGACCTATCGAATCATGTTAAACTCATAAAACTAATTTCCATATGTCATCATTACAAAGTGATCCATTTCATTCGCTCTAAATTCTTTTGTCTAACTCTTATAATATATATATATATATATATATGCTCGCGATCTTCCATCTATCAGGTAATGCCAGCCCAAGGTAGGTAAACAGGAACATAGTTTGCGATCACAAAAGAAATGAATACACAATGCAGAACTTTTTTGAGAAATGCAAGAAATGCCCTACTTTTGGTCAAGAAAACTATGCAGGAAGCCAAAAAATGCACTTCCTCAAACATAGTACAGCTTTGGCACTACCCTGAAGATAAAGAACAAGCGATAGCAACCTCAATGATCACACTCAATAGTTCCAAACCTCAATATATTTTACCAAAGTCTCCCAATAAAATCAGCAAGTGATAAACCAACTTTCCTCTTCTTTGATATCTTTCTCTCGTATACACTGTTTTTTTTTCTCCATCCTGTGGTCACTACACTCTTTAGGTTTTGAATTTTTCTCTTATTTGTTTTTGGTCATTATGTTTATATGCTATTTCTTCCTCTTCAGTTTCAACTCTCATTAACTCACAGATACAGATAAGGAATTTCTCACTCAATCACACATCATAGCACTAATCATACAACACACAACTTTCTCACTACTTGACAATTTACGCGATATTCATAGCAAGAATTTTATCTAACCATGAGATTATATTTTATCATTGCTTAATACTAATTCACACTTAACTTTCACAAGCACTTAAATCTCTGCTCTAACATTCATTACATAGCTTTTATACTACGTCCTCTTAAATAATTTGCACAATTTCCATAGAGAATATATCTTTCACAACTTACTCACTCTTAAACAAGCTCATGTTATCATTGACTTCATTAAGAGAGCATTCCATAGCACCAACAACATCATCAGTTGCATACAACCTACCAGCAAAACTTTTATAACTTCCAGGCAGTCACACATAAGGCATGCAAGAAAGCAAGTTCTTTATCAACACATTTTTGCATACCACATAACATTTGAAACATTATAAACAATAAGTAAGCAGAATGTTTCCTTAACCACAAAGGCACCAATTTAGATCATTTCTCTCAAAGCATAAAGTATTACTATTTTGTTAAGTGCAAGAAGCTTTATGAGCACTCATTTACTTTTAAAACCTCTCTCAGCACATAGTTCTTTAAGTAACTCCATTTCCACCCTACCAAGTATGACTTCATCATACGAATGCAAGGAAGGGGGGGACACTTACTTATCATTATCAATTATGCCTACAAGGAATTTTATGTCTTAAACCATTTTACTTTACACAAACACATAACAATTATGCAAATCTAATGAAAAGTGAATAGTTCATATGCATACTAATACATACAATGCACACAGTTATTTTAAATTCATATCCATTCCTTATTTAATTTACAATTCAAACCAACTTACCACAATATAAAGTCACCCGTATAAGTCATACCACCCACATTTTTCCTCATACCAATCATTCAAGTCTAGATACATACATATTCAACCAATTTTTCTCTTTTTATACGAACATCCTTACAATGTAATTAATAATATTAGCACTTTATCAAATCCTTACTTATACTTACCGTGCTCTGGGACTGATCCATGCCCTTGCACAGACTCTCGAGACTTAGTGACCTCGTGTGATACATGTTGACTGGCTCCATCATTTATAAATCAACATTTCCAAAACCTCAGTTTCACACACAAGAATGCAATGAAAACATTTTTCCAGCACAGTCCGCAGGGAATCTAATCCATGCTCTGATACCACTAAATGTGCCGCCAAATTCTGTAAAACTCATTTGTGAATAAACCTCGATTTTTGCACCATTTTTTAAAACAATTAAGTATGAGCGAGAATTTCGTGAGAAATTAAGTTTGCAACCCATTTAATAAGAATCAATGGTGGCCATACATAAAACAAGAGATTGAAATGCAGAAGCCGTGGAAAACATTTAACATGATATGTTTATAAATCCCATCTATACTAATGTAGGTATAGATATACAAACATACACAAAAACCAAAACAACTCGGAGCTCGACCTTCAGTACCGCACCGCTCAGCCTCGCTGATCACGTAGTCCCTCCAATAGTACCTGTCACTCTACATACGTTTACAAAGCAAAACAAAGGTAAGTATATAGAAATACTCAGTAAGTGAGTCATTATAGTTGTTATGTTGAATCTGCAGGGGAACCTTCGGCCAATGTGGGGTGCTCATGGAACACAAGCTGTATTCGCGCCTAAATTCCCTCATGGCTCACCACAGCCATGCCACAAACAAGTCTTTTAGGTGTTTTATATGTTAAGGAATCATCCTAAACCATTATCTCACTTTAGATAATCATTAGCAAATTATTCGGGCTAAAACTAGGTTTTTGGACTAAAATAACGTATATTTATCAAGCCTTAACGTACGTTATTCAACAACAGGTAGAACCACAATTCCTGGTAAAAAATAACGTATGTTTCCACATAATTAACGTCGGTTTAACGTGATTAATGTACGTTATTATGCACAATAACGTACGTTAACCCCCTTCAAAGGCATTCTGCCCAACATCCGAGTTATATATCATACATACACATCTTTCACAACCTTAGCATATTAAACAACCTCCAAAACACTTATGTAACTCTCTTATACTCTCAAATCACCATAATTTCCAATTAAACCCATGATTGACATACTTTATCAAGATCAAATCAACCAAATTAAACATCAACTTACACAGTGCTTATCCCTTGCATAGTTCATACTTATAACTATAACTCACCATAATACTTATGCTCACTTTTATACACCATCCCCCAAATATCAACACCATTTATATGAATACATCAAGTCATTTAGTTCATGATCATATTCAAACTAATCACAACACAATCAAGCCATAGCATTTTACATTCAACCACTATAACACATATCACTTTCTTTTAAAATCATACACCTCACATTGCCATCAATCTCAACAAATCAATACACACACATATAACTTTTCACCAATCATAGGCACATGTCGTAAACATCATTATTAGCATCAAATTTCCATCATCACAGAGCCTCACATGAACCCACAAGTTTATACTCCATTTTATTCAAAAAGCATAACCATAACCCTACCATCATTCCAAAGCAAATCAACATCAAATCTCATTACGTATATCATTTCACATAAAACCTATAACACATTCTCATTCCATCAAGCTCATACAAGAGCACATATCATCAAATCACAAGTTATGCTCATATCATAACCATAATCCATACGTATTCATTTTCCATGTGAATTAATAACATGTATGCATAATGAATGATTATGCAATGCTATTGCATTGTCCACACATATGCACCCCGGGTCTGAAACATCGGGTCTAGCCCGATATAACCGACATCAAATCATCGGTTTGGCCCGACATCAAATCATCGAGCTCTCGCTCGACATCAAATCACAATTGGGCTAATACCTATTTTATCACACGAAAAAACATCTCGCCTTACGGGGAAGAATATCTCCCCTTCCCTTTTTCACATCATTCATCAGGCCTTGCCCAGCATCGAGCTCTCGCTCGGTATAAATATAACATCAAGAGTCAAACTCTTGTGTTCTCAAAAATTGGGTTAATGCCCCATTTTATCACATGTGAGCCATAAGCTCCCATATATCTCATTGCATGAACATACAACATGCTCATGCTAACACAATAATGATATGTGTGAATGCAACTCCATGCATTTCTAATCTCATCTTAAACTTTCACAATAACATATGCACATGAATATTCCACAATCATCCATATCACAATACAAGCCAACATGCTTATAATAGCCAAACTCGTGGCATAACAAACATGCACTTATATCTCAAAGGAGTTCGTCATTATCATCAACAAGGAATATTCTATCATGCACATAGATGCACAAACACAATTCCTTATATCATTCATAAATGCCAAATCATGGCCAGAATATTGACAACACATTATATTATAAACCAAGAATTTATAACCCATCTCAACACATCATTCTCAATTATATATCCCGCATACCATACATGACCAACTCGTGGTCCAAGCCATCACCACACATATAAAGCACCACTTATTACATACACATGTACATTCAAACATCATTCATCATAAACTTTACACTTATGATCGTACAACACATCTCATAAGCACATCACATTCAACAAATTAACACATCACATGCTTGCTTAAATTTGAGCAAGCTTGATAACATTGATACAACCATCTAATTAGCATTTGTAACATACCAAATCACAATCCACACAATTCGTACCAATTTTCCAATTCATCAAGGAAAACACTTACAAGTTACTTGTGTGAGTTGACTTCACATCTTTCATACAATTTATCAAAATTACGTTCAAAAACATGCCAAGTACAACTTACACCCATCCTTTCAAGCAATCCATACAATTTTCCCAAAGAATCAGATAAAAGGCATAAGCCATTCAAATCTTTCTTTTAGCTAAATTTTGCTACTGTTGCAACCAAATAAACATTATTCACGAAAGATTAATCATACAGAGACAAAAATTCTATAGTAAGCGTCAAAGAACACTTACCTCGCGTTCCCGCGAACTCGATTCACATAAATCCCTAATTCGGGTTTTGGTTGTCGTTTCCTACACACATTTAATCACATTTACTATCATTTAACATACAATGCACCTAATTTTAACATTCCATATTGATTTATCCAAAATCTCCAAACTTTCCCAAACCCTAATTCCTTAAAATACCATAAAATCTTATCTTTTTTAAGTCAAAGGTTATTTTTTGAATTTCACCGTAGGTCAAAATTCGACTGTAGGATCAAATCGGGAAATTGGGCGAATTTCGTAAATGGGCCCAAAAAGGATGAAAATACAATTTTTGGAAATTGTATAAAAAAAATTTAAGACAATAAAATTATTTTGGATAATGAAGGATAATGCTTGTCTTAATTTAAGACAAGCTGAGAGAAAAGTGTGGAAGTAGATAAATAGTTATCTTCTTTTATAAGAAGATAAGTATGATAAAGCTAAAATCAAATTTTTCCTCCAACCTCCTCCACATTTTTGGCCAAAAATTAAGAGAGGATAAGGATGGATTTAATTTTGATTTCAAATAAAATTTTAATCCTATTCAAATTAGGCCATACAACCATGTGATAAAAAGATGATAAAGTCTTCTTTAAAACCCTAATCTCTATCTCCACCTCTCTTTCTAATTCTTGGTCGTAACCCTCCATCAAGAATGAAAGATTTTGATTCTTTTGTGATCTCTTATAGGGAATAAGAGATTTAGAGGCTGATCGTAACAGCTATCCATCTCGATGCATCTAGAATCATCATTCATTCATCTGATTGACAAAAATTGAGGGGCTACACATAGAGACGTTTAGAGGTGTCTTAAAGGTAGTTTCAGATTATTTTAAAACTGTAGTTATGTTATTTTCAACCATACATACACAACCTAACCAGGAATACTGTATATGTCTTCTTTTTCATTAAAGCTTGTAGTTTTATGAACTAATTTCAATCTTTAGGCAATAAATATTACTGAATCACATTTTGGTGTGGATATTGGCCGTGTTTCTTGTTTTGTGATATATTTTCACTACCCTAATAGTTTAGAAGCCTAGAAACCCAATAACCTTGATCACTTTCATTAGTCTTTTAATTCAAATAAAAAAAACCTAATTATAAGACAAACCTAATCCAAATCTTCTCTCTACTATTTTCACCAAATTAACTATTAATAGATCAATATTAATTCTATTTGCAGTAGCTAAAATTCACTTCAGATAATTATGTAAACTATTACATTTTGAGTTTGAAATGATAAGAATGCCAGTATATATTTGTTTATTTTTTTTATGCCAGCTTCTAGTTCATAATTATATGAATGCCTGATTTCATGTTTTAAAATGTAAAAATGTCACTTTTTATTCTCTCAACATATGAACAATAATGAACAACGATGAACACTAAACATATGTATGAACATACCCTGACACTTTTACAATTGTAAACTCAAAATTGTGCATTCATGTAATTGATGTGATAGATCTGGCATAAATGAAAATGAACAAATATACATTGGCATTCGTATCATTTCAAATTCAAAATTGGGTAACGCCATAATTTTTTGAATTCACTTTGGTTTTAGGCCCAAAACATGTCCAAAATTTATCCATTTAAAGCATCATAAATTTGCTCAATAAATTTGTCAAAATATGTGACCCTTAAGGAAATACTGGAAATGCCCTTCCAACCATTTTTTTCATGTGAGATATTTTAAATGCATTTAATGTTGGCATTAAGAATTATAAATTCTTAAAGGTCATTTATGCACTCTAGATGGTCATAGTGACATCAAAATTAAATGAAGAAGTGAAATCCTATGAAATCCATTACCTTTAATTGTAAAAACTAATACAGTTGCATTCATAATCATATGACATATTGTTTGCATTTGTGTGGCATTAAAATGCATTTGAAAAAATATATAATTTAAATTAACAAGGGTGAGAAGTGTTCAATTAAAAGTACAAAGAATAAAGTAAAATAAAAGTGTAAAAGACGAAAAATAACAAAAATCAAAACTTGTATAAAGAACAAAGCTGATTTCTTTTCATTAACAAACAAAAAACACATAATAAATGAATCCTATACCATCAGAATTTTTATTTCTTTTATTCTAAACAAGATTCCAAGAATGATTCTTCAAATTTGATAAGAAATTCATCTAGAAACCTAACCAAAACTGAGTAAGTGAATTAACTCACATGGATTACGTTTTTTGCATCAAAAGTTCATAATTTTTAAAATAGCTCCAAAATTTAAATTTGATTGAAATTTTTATGTATATAGGTTAATTTATTGCAAACTAATAAAAACTAACCCATAGGCAAGTTTGAATTTCATTTTAAAAGAAAGAATTCTTACATTATATCATGTCCTATTTTGGTCCCAAAATAAAAAAATTTGATATGTAATGGATGGTTCTCTTTGTGTATAATGAATTTATTAACATGCCAAATAAAGTTAGGATATATAAGTTGTTAGCAAAATATAAAAAGTAGAATAACTCAATTTGGTTTCAAAATGAGTAAGATATGTTCCAAATGCTAAACAATGACATGATTTAACTTTTTAAAGCAATCAAGAAGTTGTTTAGGTTGTAAGAATTGTTCTGAATTATCCAGGAAGTCCTATTTGTCCTTCCAAGTACCTAGATAAATATTAACATGTATATTTTTAAATAAAAATATTCCAAATTATTAATTGTGATAATTTCATACTGTTTTCAATTTTAGAATAAAAAAGAGCATAATTTGAGTAAAACTGGCAGCCAAAGTTGACATGCTTAAGAGTTAGTGTTAAAGGAAAAATTTAAAGGTTGGTTGAATACATATTTTTAGTATACATGTATGATAATTAAATATAAAAAATATAAATTATTTTGACTTAAAAATCAAAGATTTAAGATGATTTAAAGTTAGCAAAAAACACAAAAAAATTTGCATTCATTGACATTTTATACATTCGTTGACATTTCATACATTTATTGTCATTTAATACATTAATTGGCATTTCATAAATTCATTTGAATTTATAAAGTGGTCTAAAGATGCATAAATTTTTATAGTACTTCGGGAGGCTTTTCAGTAGAAAGAAAGGGACCAGAGTAGTATCGAGTACCTAAGTTAGCTGGATGAGTATAACTTAAGGATCATATTCTTGCTTTATACTTACTATCACCTAAATGAAGACAATTAAAATACAATTCATATTGATAGATTATTATGTTGGTATTGATATATTTTCATATGTGTAACGTCTTGGAAATTATTGCAATTTAAATATTTTGGAAATTCACTAAAACAGGATCGAATCAGATCGATTCAAGTAAGAATTGTGAAAAACAACAGTCAGCACGCTCGTCCAGCACGCCCCATGCTCATGGGTGCAGACAAGCACGACCTCGTGCTCAACCTGGAAAATTGCCACGCCCTCGTGTCGAAATAATTGCAGAACGATATCATGCATGAATGATTTAAAACTCGTGCTGAGAAATCATAGCACAACCAAATGGCACGACCCGTGCTCGAGGTTGTGTTGTCTGGAAAGATATCGAGTAATCTGTTATGATTCATTTCATTCATAAAAACAAGGAACTAAGCAAACAGCTGAAGATAAAAACCATAATCCTAAGTCCAGGAATGTGTGAGAGGCAAGAAACAACAAATTCTTGCAAGAATTTGTCATCCAAGTCAATTAAGGTAAGGATTGTACTTTGTATTGCTTGGTTGATGATGAAACTTGCTGAATTTTTATTAGTTTGAAGTTGGACAACCTTGTTTAGCTGTTGAAAAAATGGTTTAAGATTGAAAGAACTATTGAGAATGGATTGAATGATTGATTATGGAATATTTAATTGTCTAAGAGGATCTAGATGATTTTGACTCGAGAGATTAGTTGGTGAAAGCGATGCGACATGCACGTATTTCGAGGTAAGTGGTTTCGTACACTTACGATATAAGTGATATTGAATTCATAAGTGTTAGAACACTTAGGGATTTTCCTTAACCATAATTCATTAAAAGCTTTAAATAGCTTAAGATGATATTAAGGAAGAATTGACCTTATTTTATTGATTCATATGTAAACTATGAATTGTGTTAATATGCTCATGTTTAAAATGATGATATTTGCATGCTCGATTAACTTTATGTCATGGTTGCTATTTGTATGTTATTTACGATGAATATGGAAGCATGTGATCACGACCTCAAAGGATCACACATGCTCACACGCATGCTCACAAAGCAAATCTTTATGGTTGATGATGTTATTTGACCTTTATAACATGGTCTTTATGATCGATACTTGGCCTATATGGCTGTGGCCCTCGAGGTTGGTTATTTGAGATATGTAAGCCCCAATCATTCATCTTCAGAAATGTGTGTGCATGTGCATACATGGGTTGTGTGGCATTCATTGATAGCTTGTTAATCTTGCTTTTGTTATAATGAATGTTGGACATGTATACTGTTGTTGAGCTTATATGTTTGGTGTGTTGTTGAGTTTATGAGCTTTATGGCTTGATATGGTTATATAAGTATGATGTGCTTACTATTTGAACTACTCTTAATTGAGTTTAAGAGTTGAATTAAGGGTACATATAAAATGTATGATATACTAAGAAGGTATATGGTTGAAAGCACACAACTAAAACTCAACAATCATGAGATCCAAAATTTAATTTGTAAAACAGAACCATGGCATGCCCTCGTGCTGTCCAGCACACTCTCATGTTGCTGGGTAATTGGGAAAGATGTTGAGCACTGTCTCGTGTTCAAAGGTGGCATGATCGTGCTGCCTGGAAAATAATATTTAAACACTACTCGTGTTTGTGTTGGCATGATGTTCTATTTGGGAGATTGATTTGAACACCCCCTCGTGTTCATCCTGCACGACCCGTGTTGTTCCCCTGCATTTCATTTATTCTTAAAGAATTCTGATTTACTTACTGAGTATATCTTTATGCTCACTGCTTTCATTGTTTAAATGATATGCAGATCGTAGGTATCTGCGAGTGAACCAAATTAGCTGTGATCGAAGATAGTTTGCGAGATAAAACTGAGGTCTGGTTCCGAAAATGACTGTTTCAGTTTTTTTAGTTTCATACTGTATATACTATGTAAATATGCAGTTTGGATAAAATTTCAAACTAAGTTATTTTCCGCGCATGTGTATTTATAGTTATGTTTTGGGCCGATGTATGTTTATAAAAGAAATGTTTGGTTGTTATTATTATTATTTTAAGAATGAGTTCAAATTGGGAATTTCATTTTAAAAATTGGAGCTCGACATTTAGTGGTATCAGAGTAGAGATTAAATTCTCTGCAGACTGTGCCAATAAATAGGACACTTGATTGTGTGTTGATTTTAAAAACTGAAACATTTAGAACTATTTTGATTACAGTATTATGGAGCCTGGAGATGATATATCGCATGATCACACAGCTGAGTCCAGAGATTCTGTAGGAGGGCAGGGTTCAACATTTGAATCCCCTATACCTCTAGAGTAGCCCGCACAACCTGCGATGCCTATTCCCCCATATGACCTTATGTACGCACCATTCTGGAAGATGATGCAAAAGATGATGCAGAATCAAGGACAGGGTCAGATTATGAAAGACTCTAAGAAAGAAAAAGGGTCGGGAAGCAAATCTAATTTGAATATCGATAAGAACTTTACAGAAGTTTGAAAGTAAGAGGCTAAGGTATTCGAGGGCACCACAGATCCAGCAGAGGCTGATTATTGGCTAAGGCATACTGAGAGAATATTGACTCGTATGCATTGTAATCCTAAGCAGAAATTGCGATATACTACTTATCTTTTAGAGAAATCAGCCTAGAATTGGTGGGAAGCAGTGTCTGATAGTCAGAAAGATCCTTCTATGCTGGCTTGGGATGATTTTCTAAGGAGATTTACTTAAAAATATACTCCTCTGCATTACCAGACGAAAAAGAAAATTGAGTTATTGGAGCTGAAACAGAAGGAGTTGTCAGTGGTGGACTATAAGGCAAAGTTCATTAGATTATCTTGATACGCTCTAGAGGACAACATGATTGCCTTAAAAGCTCTGACTTATGAGATATTGATTGAGGCACTCTCAGAGAAGAAGAGTTGAAAACTGAAGGTTAGAAAAAGGAAAATCGAAAAGACAAGAAGCGATAGAGAATTGTGAGTTCTAGTTCTCAGCAGTCGCAGAAAAAGAAGAAGTCAGATTCGAAACTGTCTCGGGACATAGGTGGCAGTGCTAGTAGACAGTCTGAGAGAGGGACTAGAGGTGGGAGTACCAGACCTCCTATTTATCTAAGAGATACATCCGGCAGGGACACGAGATATTTATGTTTCATATGTCAGCAGCAAGACATTTCTTTAGGGACTGTCCACAGCAACGAGGCTCTCAGGGTAGTGGTGAGTTTAGACAGAGTAGTGAAGGTGATGATCGTACTACGGCAGCTAGTGGCTGTAGCCGAGGTAGAGGTGGACGTGGTTTAGGATCTACTTCTAGAGGTGGATTAGTTTCTAGGGTTGGAGCTAGTGGCTTCGGTACAGCGGGTAGAGCTAGTGGATCAACTACACCAGCTAGCGGGGTAAGGACCACAGGCTGGAGTATATGCTATGACATGAGATGAGGCAGCAGAGGATGCTGACATTATCACCAGTACTATTTTTATTTTTACCTATCCTACTTTAGTACTGATTGATCTAGGTTCTACTTGTTCTTTAATTAGTAAGAGTGTCGTAAAGTAGATAGGCAGTAGAATTGAGCAGTTGGGGTACACTGTTGCTGTATCTATGCCTGCTAGTAGTACTGTGATAGTACGACATATTTTACGACACTGTGAGCTGAGGACAGTGAGTCCACTTACCTAGCTGATTTGATTGTTTTGAGGATGGCTGATTTTGGTATCATTCTGAAAATGGATTGTCTATCTAAGAATCGAGCAATGGTAGATTGCTATTCGAAAGAAGTCATTATTGAAGTTAACGGCAAAAGACGAGTGTTATTAGTAGGAGAGAGAAACGTTGTGCCTACTTGTTCGATTTCAGCAGTCGCAGCTGTGAGTTTGATTTGAGAGGGCAGTGGTGCCTATTTAGCGTCAGTGATTGACGTGAATCAACCGAAATTAGAGGTACGAGATGTAAAGGTTATACGTGACTATCCTGAGATGTTTCCAAATGAGTTACCTGGATTACCACCATAGTGAGAGGCTGATTTCAGGATAGAGATGATACCAAACGCAGCACCAATATCTATTGCACCTTACAGAATGGCAGCATTTGAGTTGTAGGAATTGAAGAACCAGCTAGAGGAGTTGTTGGATAAAAGGTTTATACGCCCTAGTATTTCACCTTGGGGATCACCTGTGTTATTTGTGCGGAAGAAAGACGGTGGTATCCGTTGCCACAGATAGATGACTTGATAGATCAGTAGCAGGGAGCTACAGTGTTGTCTAAAATTGACTTGAGGTCGGGATATTGGCAGCTGAGAGTCGAGGATAGTTTGATTGAAAAGACAGCTTTTCGTACTTGATATGCGCATTTTGAGTTTATTGTTATGCCATTTGGGTTGAAGAATGCCTATGGTTTATTTGGTAAAGTGAGTCATGGACACTTGAAATTATAATGCAATGTGCTATAATACACGTGGTGCATGCAAATAATATACTCTTGCAAAGTGTGGTTATGCTTAAGTAGGTGATTTTTGGAGAGTTTGAATAAAGCTTGGAATGCTTGAATCTGCATGAGATGTTTGAATATGTTCTATTTGTTGATGAACTCTTATTAGTTAGGTGATGAAACGAACTATGTATGCTTAGTTTGGATGTGGTTGTGTTTTGGTTGATATGAATGAAAGAGACTTGAATGTTTGTGTTACAAATTAAAGCTTTATTAAATGTTTTATGTGTTGAGCATGAAATGTGCTTGTGTGAAAACTTATTGATGAGGACTATGATGTTATATTGTCTATGTTTTAACTCTTTGTTATTTTGTTGAGATTGTTGCTAGTTGAACTCAACATTGTTCTAGAGCAAGGCAAGATTGTTTCATGAATGCATGTTTTGGGTTGCATGGATTATGCATATGTCATTCATGCATTTGGGCTCATAGGGACAAATTAAAAAGAATTGATGGCTCTTAATGGGCAAGAAATGAAAGAGCTCTCAGTGAGCATAATGAAGGATTGGTTATGGCTCTTAGAAGCATATCATGGGAGCTTAGTGTGCAAAAGTATGGGTAGTATATAATACATGCTACAATGGGGCACAGTGGTAAAATGCTCAATATGCAGACGTGTGTACGAGTGTGCCAAAATTATGGGCACTTAGAGTACAAATTATGGGCGCTTAGTGCGCAACAATATATGGATCCATTTCTTTATAACCAATACTCCCAGCCGATGAGGCCCGTTTGTAAACGTCAATATAAGGGCACTTAGTGTGCAAATTAAAAACTGAATTAGGATTATGATTGATCATACAAGGATTGCATTAGTAGGCATTCATACTCATTTATCTTAGTGCATATGAAGTGCTCCCTAATGTGTTTATAAAATGAATGTGTTATCATGATGGATAATGTGATTGATGCCACAGTTGTTTTGTTTGGTTATGGAGACAGGAATGTGTATAGGTGAAATATGGTTATGATTGCATATGGATTGTGCCTTTTGGTATGCTTGACATTTATAGGCTTGAAACGGTTAATGATTGGTTAGTAGCTATAAGTATCTTATGTTGTGATTGAGTAAAATGGTATGTTTTATGTATAGGTTGATTATTTGGAAATGCCATTTATATTCTTAATGTGGTTAAGGTTTTAAGTAGATATATGGTGTGAAATTTAGATGGAAATGCTTGAAACTTTCTTGTGAGGTGTGAATGTTGATTGAGATGGTTTGGTGTATGAAATTGCTAAGTGTAAAGAGCTAAAATTGAAGTGCCATGAATGTGACTCAAGGAGTCACGAATGTGACACCTCTTCTAAAGGCCATTTTTACATGAAAATGAGTGTCACGAACATGACACAAACTGTCACGAACGTGACACTACTTCTGGACCACGTTTGAGAGTTTTCAAGGAGTGCCACGAATAAAATTTGGGCATCATGTTCGTGACTCCATTCGTGACACTGAACGAATGTGACCCTCATTCTAGACACATTTTCTCATCTTTTTTGTGGGTCATGAACGTGACACATTGAGTCACGATCATGACGCCTGTTCTAACCATCTTTTGCTTAAAATTGTTGGGAGTCACAAGCGTGATTGAAACAATCACGAATGTGACTGCCCATGTGTCAACAAAATTGATTAAATTGTTTGTGTCTGGATGTGTCCAAAGGTGTCTAAGTGTTTCCATATGTCATAACTTTAATGTATCTTCATAGACGTACCAATGTTCAATTCACATATTCAATTGGCTTGATGGCCATTAAGTAAAGGAAAATGTAAATACAAATGAACTCATATTGGCAAGGGTTACTATTTCAGTCAATACAAAGATAAGTTAATTTATGAATGGAATTGGTGTGTACGATTGTCAATCTATAAGATGGATGGAAGAATACAAATGTTGCATGTATGTGTAATAATTTAATTGAGTGAGGGAACGTAAAGTTATAAATATTGAAATGGTCATAAGAATGAACGTGCTATTATTAATCCTCATTTATTTAGATGAAATCAATATGTACAAGTTGAACTTCTGGTCGCAAGATTAGCTCAGTAAATTTAACATGGAATTACAAAGGAAAATTTTGTACCATAGTGGAAATATCAAGAATAGGTTTTGATTGTTTGTGCGGTTATTTGACAAATTTAATATTTATAATGTGAAGTGATATAGGGAATAGTTCATTCCGATAAGTGTTGCTTATTGAGTTTCACAAATCATTGCATTTTCTGCCAGCCATATTGGCAGGTATTTGAGAAATTAAGGCAAAGTGGTGGTTGATTGTTTTGCTCACTCCAACTCGTACTTAAAGAATCGAAGAACCAAGGTAGGCGGTGCACTAGAGGTTGTCGTAATCATATGTCATACAAATTGGTTGTATTGACATTGTTAATGCATATATAATTATTTTTTATGATTTGTATTCGAATTTGGGTTATAATTGATTTCTTTTATTGTAAAACCCGATTGATCATATACGCATACACATTTTGCGATATTCCCATATTTTTAAAACATTTACTAATCATTATTCAGGCAAATGAAGGATTGTAAATTTGTAAATTGAATGTGCATAAATGAATTCTCTTATACTCTTTTTATTTTTACATTGTTATTTTCAAAATAATTGATTTTCAATTTCGGGTACCATTTGAGAAATAAGTATATGTGAAATTGAATGGTAATCGAATTCAGGGGTCACAAAGTGTGATTTTTGGATGTCAGAGGTTGTTTTTCTAGGACACGTGATCTCTGCTGAGGGAGTGAAACCTGATCCTAGTAAAATAAAAGTAGTTCAGGAGTGGGAGCCTCCGAGGATAGTTACTGAGGTTCGGAGTTTTTTGGGTTCAGCTGGTTATTATCGTCGTTTTATCGAGGATTTTTTGAAGATAGCTAGACCGATGACATCTTTGTTGCGAAAAAATGTTCCATTTGAGTGGAATGACAAATGCGAAGAAAGTTTTCACGAGTTAAAGAAGAGGTTGGTTGAGACACTAGGGTTGATGTTACCTTCGCATGAAGGTGGATTTGTCGTTTATACTGATGCAACTGGAGCTAGTTTGGGTGGTGTTTTAATGCAGCAAGGTAGAGTGATTGCGTATACCTCGAGTCAGTTGAGACCACACGAGGTTGATTATCCAACGCATGACTTAGAATTAGCAGCGATTATCCATGCTCTAAAGGTTTAGCGACATTACTTGTATTGAGAGACATTCTGATTTTCACGGATCATAAAAGTTTTAAGTACATTACTACACAGCGAGAGCTAAATCTTTGACAAAGGAGGTGGATAGAGCTTCTGAAATATTATGACTGTACGATTTTATATCACCCTGGAAAGGCAAATGTAGTTACCGATGCTTTGAGCAGAAAAGAGAAAGGGGATGATGATATAGTGATGTATAGAGCAGAGTCTCTATTTGCATTACGAGAGCTTCATGTACAGTTGGATCTGATTGAGTATCAGATGTTAGCCAATATCATTGTTCAATCACGGATGAGAGAGTTGATTGCATCGAGACAAAATGAAGATGATCATTTGATGCAAATCAAGAAAAAGGTTAAAAAAGGGAAAGTGGTTACAGTACATCGACTTGACGATGCTGGAGTATTATATTATCGAGATCGGCTATGTGTTCCTAATATTGCAGAGTTGAAGAATGAGTTGATGATAGAAGCTCATTCTTCCATATTATCAGTTCATTATGGTCATACAAAAATGTATCGAGATATGAGAGATTTATACTGATGTGTACATATGAAGAGAGATATAGTCGAATTTGTTACTAGATGTCTTCCTTGTCAGAAAATCAAGGCAGAACATCAGGCGCCAACTGGGAAGTTACGACCACTTGACATTCTTGAGTGGAAGTAGGAGAAAATCACTATGGAGTTTGTGATTGGTTTGCTAGGGACGTTACGAGATGCTATCTGGGTGATTGTGGATTGTTTGACAAAATCAGCCCACTTTTTAGCTATCTAACAGGATTATACATTGGATAGGCTAACTGGGTTATATGTTGCTGAGATCGTTATATTTCATGGTATTCCTACGTCGATAGTGTTTGATCGGGATCCTCGATTTACATCGCGATTCTGGCAGTTTGAAGGATGTGATGGATATGAGATTAAGATTTAGTACTGCTTTCCATCCACAAACTGATGGTCAGTTGGAGAGGACGATTCAAATGATTGAGGATATGCTTCGAGCTTGTGTGTTAGAGTTCGAAAGGAATTGGGACGATGATTTGCCGTTAGTTGAGTTTGTATACAATAATAGTTATAATTCTAGTATTGGGATGGCACCTTACGAGGCTCTATATGGTAGACGGTGCCAGAGTCTAGTGTATTGGGATGTAGAGGGTTTGCGATAGATAGAGGGACCAGAGGTGGTTCAGCATACCCTGGATAAAGTTAACATTGTGAAAAGATGTATGCAAGCAGCTCAGGATCGTCAGAAGAATTATTACGATCGACATCATCGAGAGATAGAGTATGCTGTCGGTGACAGGGTATTTTACAAGTTTCTCAATAGAGAGGTGTGATTCCGTTTGAGAGACGTGGCAAGTCGATTCATAGGTATATCGGACTGTATGAGATTACTGAGAGGGTGGGACCACTTATGTACTAGTTGAGTTTACCGATCGAGTTGTCTCGATTATATGATGTTTTCATGTTTCGATGTTGAGACGATATCGATCTAATCATAGCCATGTATTGAGAGCTCTTGAGATAGAGGTATCTGAGGAGTTGACCTATCAGGAGGAGCTGGTTAAGATTTTGGATAGTCAGTTGAGACGATTGAGGAATCGTGAGATTTCGATGGTGTTAGTGAAATGGAGTTTTCATATGGAAAGAAGCTACTTGGGAGATTGAGTCGGATATACGGAGACAGTATCCCCATTTGTTTTCGGACTCGACTATGTGTTCGCGAGGTATGATTTGATCTGAGTTTATGTTTGCAATCTAGTATTACGATGTTGTTTTAAAGATCTAATTTCAAAAGAAAACCTAACTTGATTTGATATTTACGTTTGAAGGAGATGGTTTGGATTGATGATGTGAAATTCGATAATAATGTTACGGGTATGTTTATATTACATGTTTGTTCTGCAGATATATGTATGCTGCTATTTTGCCACTAATTGAGGTGTTATGTATGGTATGTTAAGTTTAAAAATGTACCATATCAGAAATCCTTTGCGATTTAATCCGTTTTTAATTTTGGGGACGAAATTTCCTAAGTGGGGGAGATTTGTAATGTCTTGGAAATTATTGGAATTTAAATATTTTGGAAATACACTAAACGTGATCGAATCAGATCGATTTAAGTAAGAATTGTGAAAAACAACAGTCAGCACGCTTGTACAGCACAGCCCATGCTCATGGGTGCAGACGAGCACGACCTCTGCTCAACTTGGAAAATTGGCACACCCTCCTATCGAAATAATTGCAAAATGATATCATGCACAACTAATTTAAAACTCGTGCTGAGAAATGACGACACAACCAAATGGCACGACCCATTCTGGAGGCCGCGTTGTCTCAAAAGATATTGAGTAATCTTTTCTGATTCATTTCGCTCATAAAAATAGAGAACCAAGCAAACAGCTGAAGATAGAAAACCTAATCCTATGTCCAGGAACCTGTGAGAGGCAAGAAACAATAAATTCTTGCAAGAATTAGTCATCTAAGTCAATTAAGGCAAGGATTTTACTTTTTATTGCTTGGTTGATGATGAAATTTACTGAATTTTGATTAGTTTGAGGTTGGATAGCCTTGTTTAGTTGCTGGAAAAATGGTTTAGGATTAAAAGAACTATTGAGAATGGACTGAATGATTGATTATGGAATATTTGATTGTCTAGGAGGATCTAGACGATTTTGACTCAAGAGATTAGTCGGTCGAAGCGGTGTGACTTGCACGTATTTTGAGGTAAGTGGTTCCCTCAACCCTTAGGGATTTTCCTTAACCATAATTCATTAAAAGCTTTAAATGGATTAAGATGATATTAAGGAAGAATTGACCTTATGTTATTGATTCATATGTAAATTATGAATTGTGTGAATATGCTCATGTTCAAAATGATGATATTTGCAAGCTCAATTGTCTTTATGTCGTGGTTGCTAGTCCTATGTTATTTACAATGTATATGGAAGCATGTGATTTGCTTTGTGAGCATGTGTGTGAGCATGTGTGATCCTTTGAGGTCGATGATGTTATTTGGCCTTTATAGTCTTGGTCTTTATGATTGATATTTTGCCTATATGGTCGTGGCCCTCGAGGTTGGTTATTGGAGATATGTAAGCCACAGGCATTCATCTTAAAAAATATGTATGTATGTGCATACATGGGTTATGTGGCATTCATTGATAGCTTGTTAATCTTTCTTCTATTATAATGAATGTTGGACGTGTATAATGTTGTTGAGCTTATATGTTTGGTGTGTTGTTGAATTTATGAGCTTTATGGCTTGATATGGTTATATAACTATGATGTGCTTACTATTTGAACTACTCTTAATTGAGTTCAAGAGTTGAATTGAGGGTACATATAAAATGTATGATATACTAGGAAGGTATATGGTTGAAAGCACACAACTAAAACTGAACATACATGAGATCCAAAATTTAATGTGTAAAACAGAACCATGGCATGCCCTCGTGCTGTCCAGCACGATCTTGTGTTATTGGTTAATCTAGGAAAGATGTTGAGCATTGTCTCGTCTTCAAAGGTGGCACAATCGTGTTGCCTGGAAAACAATATTTGAACACTACTCGTGTTTGTGTTGGAATGATGTGTTGTTTGGGAGATTGATTTGAACACTCCCTCGTGTTCATCCGGTACGACCCGTGTTGTTCCCCTGCATTTCATTTATTCTTAATGAATTGTGATTTAGTTACTCAGTATATCTTTTATACTCACCGCTTTCATTGTTTAAATGATGTGCAGATCGTAGGTAGCTACGAGTGGACCAGATTAGCTGTGATCGGAGATAGTTTGCGATATACAATTGAGGTCCGGCTCCATAAATGACTGTTTTAGTTTTTTTGGTTTTCATACTCTATATACTATGTAAATATGCAGTTTGGATAAAATTTCAAACAAAGTTGTTTTTGCGCATGTTTTTGATAGGAAGAATAATGCACATTTATTCCATTCGTATTATAGCGTACTTTCATTATTTCCCTGAAATATTAGAGTTTTGATATGTTTGTGGTTTTATCTAGGTACGCTCAATTTATCAGAGAATTCGCTATGTTTCGATGGAAAAGAAGGCACATTGAGTAGTGCTATTTTTAGGGCATAAACGCACAAGTCATGAGCTTGTTTCGGAGCTGAAAGTGTTGGCCAAAATATACCCTATGATCACTCCATTTCTAGCTATGAATGAGGGCTTGGTTTTGTTTGCAAGAGACATGTGAAAATGAAGGAAAAAGTGGGCAGCGACTTAGTCACGAACGTGACTAAGTATGCACCACAAATGGAGTGAACGTAACCCAATAATTTGAGCTTTAACTTGAGTAGAAAGGCAACCACGAACGTGACTTATCCAAGTCACGAATTGGAGCATGATTTGGCCATTCGTGACACTTAAAATGGAGCAAGAAAATCTATAGCAATGGACTGACGTTCATGATCAATCTGAACCACGAATAAAGGCCATTCGTGACTCTCAAAATTCAACTAAAAAATGTTCCAGAAGGTGCATCACGAACATTGTTATTTTGCATATGAATTGGACAGGAATTGGTTCATTGCTGGCGTATTTTTTTAGCAAACTTTTAGGCTTAAAATTTAGTCACGATCATCGTTAATATGGAGTCACATTTTGAGGGCTGGAAAGTGACATTCGTGAGATTTCTTTGACAGTTTAAAATGTTCCAGAGGAGGCACCACAAACATGGCAATTTGGAACCACGTTTGGAGAAGAAAAACAAGCCATTCGAGACTTGTTCAAATGGAAAAAATGTTGGTCGAAACCTTGTCACATTTGTCACAAATTTGGAACGACGTTTGGAGGATGAATTGTGGCATTCGTGACTCTTCCTTTAAGTGGAAAATCCAATCCAGAAGGTGAGTCACAAACGTGATTCACCATGACCACGAATGAGGACTCAAATGGACTCAAATGTGACTTGATTTTTTGCTTGAAAGTTTGGGCAGAATGCTAGTCACATTAGTGATCAACATGGACCACGTTTGAGGGCTGGAAAACACCATTCTTGACTCACATTAATTAGCCTAAAAAAGTCCATAAACTGGATGCTTTAAGTGGGGGCATTCCTGACTTTTCACGAGGGCTGAATGGAGGCAAATAAATAGGGTTTGTGTAGGTCATTTGAGGGGTCTTCTGGCAACCCTTTCCTGGAGTTTTTTGGAGGCTTGGAGCAAGGGTTTTGTTCTTCTTTTCCTCCTTTTTTACATTCACATTTATGTCTCTTTTGTTAGTTCTTAACCTAGCCATGTTAGGCTAGGGTATTTTTTTGGGTTTTCTTGGATGTAAATAGAGTTTTTAACTTGGTTTTCTTTTATGATACATTGAGTTTTGTGCTTGAATGATTTATCTCTTTACGAATGATTGTCTATTTGATTGGGTTTATGGATGAATGATAGTTTGGAAATTTTGCAATTGATTGCTTGAAGTGTACCTATTGTTTGCGATAGAAAGAGCGATGTAATTAATAAACCATGTGAATAATCCATAGTAGTGACAGACTAGGATTATATCTCATTGTGCTTTAATTAATCAATTGCTAATTAAGGACATTTGATTGCAAATTGTTGTATTATTCATTGCTATTAATCCTATTCCAGAGTTGTGAAAGCCTAGGTTTAGGAAGGCTAAATCAAATAGGGTTAGGGCTTGTTTGGATAGAAATATACCAAATGACCTTAATATGTTCGATGAAATGCGTAGGTGACTATTGCCTTGCCTAGTTTAGTGTATCACGAAAGTAAAACACTTGTTAGGTTTAAGGACATAATTTTGAGTAGCTCGAAAGGGACTCTTAATTGACGATAGCACGAGAACACCATCCTTAACCTCAAGTCATTAAGTAACCAAATGTATTCTCTATTGAAATCTTGGAAAACTCACATTTTTAGTCCATTGTTGAGTCTTTGTTTTTAGTTGTTTGTCTTTATATTTCTTATTCGAATCAAAAATTCAAATTCCAATTCATGTTTATTGCTTTCCTTTATTTTCTCGTTAGCACCGATCTAGCGCGCTTGCTAGACACTGGTCAGCTTTCTGTATGTTTGTAGTTTCCTTATCTATTTTTATGCAATCAATGTATGCATATTTACCTATGAATAATTATTAGGAATTGTTCGCTCCTAAGGTTAATGTCTAAGGTGTGGAATACAAAAATCTTTCTATGGTAGCCACATCACAGAATCGAAACCATCAAAATTAAATAATTGGGACAAAAAAATTTACCTGTTTTCTTTATTCAATTCACGTGATCTTTTAACGTTAAGGATAAGGGATTACTCTTGAGTGATTCCTCTCTACTCTCACACACACATCTACAAACAACAAAGGGTTAGGACTTTTTCTAATGTTCTATTATCACTACAAGATTCTGCGCGTTTAGCGTCCAAAATTTAGCGTCCAACTAAATTTGGACGCTAAATTTAAGCATTTAGAGTCCACGTGGACGCTAAATTTTTAGAGTCCACGTGGACGCAAAATTTAGCGTCCACGTG
>CANYCX013482397.1:0-10992 GCA_948193385.1 Breynia disticha f. nivosa | reverse complement strand
GAACTTGGTAGGGCGGACCACGGTTCGATCCCCCGCAACGTCGATTGGAAGGGAAATGAACCTTAACCCCCAACTCCTTCCCGAACCGGATTAGTCTCGGCCCAGCGGGTCGAGGATACCGGGGCTTCGACCAAAAAAAATGAATGCAGTGGCAAAGCTGAAAGAGAAACTATAAAAAATAAGTTATGTAAGTTTTTAATTGGAGGTCATGTGCTTGACACGCTATGTATAACATGATAAACTAATTATCTTGTTAATCATATAGTTTACTATAATTATACTTATAAACATGAAAATTTAAAATGAGAAGAAAGAAAGAACACAGAAATTTAGAATGGTTCGACACTCAACTTTCCTACTCCACTACCTTAGTACCCTCACTAAGGATTTTCAACACTCTCTATTGAGTTCTTTTTACTTCACTTTCTAGGTAAGTGACAACTCTTACACAAATTAATTTCTAACTAAGTAAGAACTCTTAAACTACTTACACTTTTAATCTAAGTGTGAACTCTGGTAAAGTCTTGCCCAACAATTGGCAATCCACTCAAATACAATCCTAGCAATTCTATTCTCTAGCAATTGCTACACAAAGCCTGTATAATGAGTCAATACAATATACTATCACTCACTTGTATCTTTGCTTCATTGGAATTTCTTGATTCTTGCTTGAATCCTTGCACAAATTAGGGGTGAGAATACAGGTTGGCGGGTCATAATCGTGTCAGTATTTTTTTACCAAATATCACTATTTATGATATAAAAACTACAAAAATGAAATTTGTATCATTCATGTCATGTCTAATCGTGTACTCATTAATCGTGATATCGTGTTAGAAATTGTCATACCTAGCACAAATGATGTAAATGTGCGTTCTTGTCTTTGCTCAATAATTCACAATGTTGCACAATGTTTCTCATTGTTTGCTACGCTTAAAAATTTAGTTTATATACTCCACTTACGTTTTTGATAGTTTGTCACTATTTGTATCCGCTAGAGTTTAAATGCCTTGCATTTAATGCACTTTCAGAGCCACTAACGTATGTTGATCCACCTTTAATGTACTTCACTGTTCATCTCGGTTTTTGCTACAACTATTCAATTTTCAGGCAAAGTGCTCATCATTGTCGTGATAGGTTTCATCACTTTTGGTTCCTGCAAAGCCTTCATTAACGTAGATTTGTTACCATTATAATGTATGTTATGGTCTCTTATGGATTTCTCAGTTTCTTATCTTCTTTGAAGCAGAATACTCGTCACAAAATCGATAGGACAGTCATAACTGATCATGATCAAACTCAAATTAACGTACGTTACCCTTAATATATCAACGTATGTTATTCATTGACTGGGAGTAATTCGTTTCCTGTAAAATCAATCTTAGTCACTTGAAAGAGATGACACATTATCAAAACACAATGAGGACTCAAATGTTGATCACCACTGATCCAATATGTAATGCAATCCTAATCAATTTTTATTAAGTTTCTAGCCATTTAATCCAACCATAAACAACTTTTATATTAATCAACATGTCAAAATACTCATTCAAATATATTAGGTTTCAATATTAATAATAATGTGAATTCTAACATCTCTTAATGTTAAATCTCATTAACAAGCATGTCTATCAATTAACATAACATTAATACTGAACAACAACATTAAAGATCACATCTTTATGTTAAAACACAAAACAATTAACAATAAAAATCTGATCTTTACAAAAAGAACCATTTTTTCTTATGTATAATTAATTTTAAAAGCAAACAAAACACTTAATCTTGTACGATCAGGTTCTGATACCACTGTTGGAAATAAAACATGCTTCCTAATTTGTTCAAATAAGCAACATAGCAAATTTTAGAAAACAACAAAAAATTGGTTTCATCTTGAGAATATCATATAAAGGACTAAGCCTAGATAAAAAAAATCTAGGTTTAGTTTTATTACCTGTGAAGCATGCTTAAACAAATCTGCAAACCAACAAGAACCAATCAACATGGTCGTGTACCAACCAAGAGGCTAACAACGAGTGAACCTCTTCTATGCTCACACACACATGAACTATCCTTGACGATTGGGTAGAGTGTTAGCTCCTTTTTTTATCTCTCTTGACGAACATTCAATGGACATACCACTAAAATAAGAACAGGATGTGTTTTTTTTTTGCTATGGTTGAGGCTCACTGTGTAAGGCAAGAACAAGAAGAAAAATTATGTATTTCTTCCAATAGAGGGTGACAGCTTCACATAGGGAGAGAGAGACTAGGGGAATCACTTAGAAGAATTATGGTTAGATAATTTGTGTCATACACAAAAACTTATCTCTTCCCTTATCTACGTTGGTTGCCAGATTTGTGAAGTTTAATTAGGATTTGATTTCAAAAATCAAACTCCTTTAATCTCTCACAAATATCTCCTCTTATTATTTAGTAATTATCTTACTTAGTTATTTTTTCTAATTAGGACACTATAAATAAAAATCCTAATTATCTAAATAATTCCAATTATTGCGTCCCTATAGTGGCCTCATTATGTCCATTTATTTAGGCAAAGGTCACATAGCATCATCTAATGCTTTTAATTTTCCATGAATAACATTTAATTTAAACATGTCTTTTAAATACTATTTTTTTCAAAACTTATTCCTATAATAGCATAAATAAAAGAATAAATTAGAGATCAATTCAAGTTCATATATCTGAATCCTATTTCTAATTTCACAAACTCTTCTCCCTAACACCTCAACCAAATCTCCTTCGTCCTCGACCGCCACTTGAAAAAACTCGCGCCGCAAGCCCTCGCCGAAGGTCCACCGGCACTATTGATCTATGACGCGATGGCTCCATTACCGTCACTGGCAACACCATATATGGTGAACGGAAGCGTAAGCTTTTCTTCCTGGAAAGGAGTTCGTCTTCTCCATAAATGGCAAAAGCATGTCGTGATAGTCAAGTATGAATAACCTGTTCTCTTCAATTGCCTGCATCACACAATCAAATGGAAGTTTGAAATTGTACAATGTTCAATCAAGATTTAGATAAATTTACCTTCTCTAAATTGTATACACTAAGTTCTTGCTCGATCAATTCCTTTGTGAGCAATGATTATGGATTCCAAAAAACAGCAGGGTCTAATTTACTACACACGAATTCGTAAAGATGGATGAATCTCTCTTTTTGTTTGGTATAGCATAAAATTTTTGTTCGTATCAAAATTGGAAAAATGAATGGCTGGTGTATTTTGCTTGGGAGCAGTAGTATTCTTTTTTATTACTCTTTTCCTATGTGTTTTAGCGAGAACAGATTCGTCAGGAGAGAGAAGCTATTTTAACCAAGGGTTCTCCGTAAACTGAGGATCATTCTTATGCTCAGACATACTAAACTGATTATATTTTATCATTACTTGTATACTTAATTTGGTGTTCGTTTCACTGATATGGAAATTAAAGTTTTATTGTTTAAATTCTTTTAATTTTTTTGTCAACTTTCTGTCAACTTTGATTATCTGCTACAACTTAACACAATAAGTGGACTAGAAGTTGACAAACTAAAAGTATGTAAATAGAGTCATAGAGAAAATAATTCCTGTATTTTATATATTTTTTATGAAAATTATTATGAAAAAATTAAATATGCATCATTTGAAATAAATCTATAAATCACCAATAAGTTGACCTGAATGTGACAACTTATAAAAAATATAAAAAACATTATGAAAAAAATTTAAATATGATTTTGATGACTTTCTGTCAACTTTGATTATCTGCTACAGCTTAATAATAAGTAGACTAGAAGGTAACAAACTAAAAAAAATGTAAATTGAGACGCAGAGTAAATAATTCCTGTATTTTTATATATTTTTTGTGAAAAATATTATGAAAAAAATTAAATATATATCAGTTGAAATAAATCTATAAATCAATAATCAGTTGACCTCAATGTGATAATTTATAGAAAAAATATAAAAAATATTATGAAAAAAAAATAAAATATGATTTTGATGATGAATGTTGTTGTTTCTGGATTAGTTTGGTTTGAGAATGGAGGTATTGTCAAAAGTTTTTATGTTTTTGAATTTGGATTGTGTTTTGAATTGGAATGATTTTGTGAAGAGCCTTGTCAAATTTAATCTATATATAATGTGGTAATATAGCAAAGAAAATTATTATAAACGGCATTGTTGGCATTTGTTTCCTAAGATGGTATATATATGGAAAGATGGTATTTTAAAAATGGTAATCATGTAAATTGACTCATCTAATTATCTATATGGAAAGATGTCATAATTAATATAAGGCATGAGTCAAGTCATCCTTATATAAATTAATTTCTTTCTTGATATTATAATGATACTAAATTCTCATATATAAAATGAAACACATCATTTCATCTAGTTATGATCGTACACTTTTTATATCACTGATCAAGTGGTTGGTGATATTTTCTCTCTGCTTAAGAGTAGATAATCCCTTCAATTTGATAGACATACTAGAATGGGGGTTGAATAATGTGTACGTCTTTTTTCAAACTCTTTGTGGAATTTCATCGAACACCTAATGGCAAAACAAACAACACACAACACAAACAAGGAAATTTACAATGGTTTGACTCTAACTAGCCTACGTCCACTACCTTAGTCTCCTAAGTAAGGATTTTCAACACACACTCTATTAGTTTCCTCTCTTACAATCACTTTTAAGAACAAGTGAGAACTATCACACTAGACCCTAACAATGGTTCTAATAGGCACACCTAATGTATAGATCTATACAAGGTTACAAGCACACACAATAACAATCATAAACAAATACCAACAAAAGAATTTCTACACAATCTCTCAAGGTTTCTCATTAAAGATTACAGAAGATGAAACAAATACTAACAAAAGCTTTTCTTTTGATTTGATGTCAATCCTTAAGCACAATATTGAATTCTTGATGGAAAGCACTCTTATAATGATTCTTGATATGCTTCTGGCCTTTTGGAATAATGTGACTCTTTTGGACAATGAAACATATTTAATTTTGAATCTGTGCCTGGATAATATACGTTACACATCCTTAACATAAATTACTTAGATTCTTAATGTACGTTACATACACCTTAACGTACGTTAACTCTTTTGTGTAAAACTGGGTAAAAATATTCTGGATAGATTATGGATTACATCTTAAGCACCTGAGTGCATTTTCCACAATCCTAGACACTCATCGATGTAGAGTTTTATTGTTTTCAGTGTAAAGGAATGTGAATGTAATATTCCCATCTTTAAGCTCTATAATTAATAAAATAATTAAATGATTAATGAAATCAAGAAATTGATTAGATAATCAAAGGAAATAAAGATTTATTATGAGTTGATAGATGGTTGACTGTAAGTAAACTTAAAAGAATAAGGCTATAGAAAAGAAAAGAAAGTACAGAGGGTGGTCAATGCACTACACGTTGTGGCATGCTACAACGTGTAGTACACTTCAAGGAGTGGACAAACTACACGTCCTGGGTGCTACAACATGAAGTTTTCAACCGCAATGTGTAGTCCACTAAATGTGGCAGAAATTGGAAATTATCAAGAATTGAAGCAGGAGGTGTTGTATTGGTCGTTTGTAAAAAAGGAAAGTAAGCAAGTGAATCCTCAAAAGCTCAAATAGATAGGAAAATTGAGAGCTGAGAGATTTATAGAGAGAAGAGTTTTAAGAGAGAGTGAGATAGTGAGAGAGAGAGAATGAGAAATTAAGAGGAAAAGGCAAGTATCGATCATAAAGGATACGATTTTAACGAGCACATAAGTATACCAGTAATATTTATTACCGAATTTTTATTCTGATAATTTTTAAGAATCTATATGGATTTGTGTTGGGAAATATATTTAAGTATGAATATATTTTTAGAAAGATTTTTATGGAGAATTTCGTATATGGTTATATAGGAAGTCTTGAGGACTAGGATTCAGTTAATAGGACTAGGATTGGAGTCTTGAGGAGCTACGAAAAATACGGATATATAGGTGAGTAATCTAGACTCATTTTCAAATAAAGTCATATGTGTGATCACCTCATAAAAAGATAATTAAAGGATATGCTATGTTGACTATATGCGATGACTGAAAAATATTTATTACATGTGAGTTGTTAGAACTGCTAGAGTGTAGGATTTATTGTGTGGCATGCAGGGATTGCACATATGCCACAATGCTAATGGTCGAAGTGCTTTATGTGTTGATTGTTTGTTGAGATGGAATGATGCATACACGTAAATCATCAAAATGATAAATTTAATTGCATATGGATAATGGAAGCACACGCATAAGGATGATTGAAATGTTATGATAGAAAAAGTATTAGTATAGCTGAAATTCTAGTAAAAATTTTAAGAAAATACAGTTAGGATGAACATGTGAATAAATCATATAAAGGATTATAAAGTCATACATAAATATATATAATCGTTTAGAGGGAATTGGAAATAATAAATCATGGACATTCGTCCAAAAGAAATACAAAATATATGTTTAAAAAGAAACACAGAATGATAAAATATGTTTAAGGAAGTATATGATCTTTCATGACTTCATGCAGAATCATTTATACAAATACATAATCGTACACCCATCAAATACGAATAATAGTTTTACAAATAATTTATTACAAATATGCAATTGAATGATCGAACGGGTACAAGATATATGTAATGAAATGAGAATAGGTACAAGATATAGAAATTTAAAGAAAAATAAGCACATGATTTATGAAACAAAATGTGAACAGGTAAGTGAACGATTTCGTACAGATATACGAGTGGTTATTATCAATTATGTGTATGATATTATATATGATACAGGAGGTGATTGATACGATGGTGATAGATATGGTGGTGATTGATTGGTGGTGATTATATATGATCGATCATATGGTGACGGGAGTACATTATTATATTATTTTGCGATGGGAGTACATTATTAGCAATGAGAGTATATTATCTGGTGACAGGAGTATGTTATTGGCGACGAGAGTATATTATTGGCGACGAAAGTATATTACAGATGCATGATATATGTATAATTATACGTTATACCAGCGATTTTGAATTGGGATTACAGTAAATATATGAAATCAATGAAAATGAATTAAAAGTAAATAAATCAGGTTATCTGATACAGGAATAAGAAAAGAATGCAGAATGCATAATACAAATAAAGAATACAAATACAGAATATAGAAAAGAACACAAAATACAATTATAGTTAATTAGAAATGAATACAGAGTATATAATTACAGTATAGACTCCAGCTCACAGGTTTAAAGAAAACATGCAAAAGCATATAGTTTATATGTTTACATGTTGTGATATACATGTGCTCACGTATATATAGATTATTTGAAATTTAATAACAGATATAAGTATAAGATGGTAATTAAATATATATGATTACTCACTGAGCTCGCAACTCACCAATTGCGATTGTATATTTTGTTTCAGGAACTACTAATAAAGAAAGGTTTATTGAAGATAAGTCAGCAAGTAGGTCAGCTACCGCTCCTTAGCACTTCCTCTCTCTACAACCAGATTTTTATATACTTATATAGATGTATGCAAACATACATTTATATGATATTGTGTGATATGATAATATGATTATATGAAATTATGATATGATTGTTATATTTAGATGTAAATTATTCCAGGTTGATATTAGGTTGATATACAGGGATACAATAGATACATACAAACCATAAAACATGAGTATTGTATTGTAGATGAATAGGAATGTGGTAGTATAATACGGGGTCGTGCCCATGGAACGTATTATTCTAACACGAGCTATGTTCTAGATCGACCTACAGGCTAGGTTGTATACTCTTATATGCAAATACAAAAAGTTTTTAATTATTGATAGATTTATTATCTAGTGAAAAGTAATAACATGATTAAATATGTAATAAGTTTAGGATGTTTTAGGGAAAGTGAGCTCCAACCATTTCAGAGATGGTTTGGTGGTTGTTGTGATGCTCATTTTTACTTTATTATTATTCTTATATATATATACACACACACACACACACACACACACACACTATTTACTATCCTTATTTAGGTACCCTTATTCAATTCTAAATGTATACTATTGTTTAATTATCACATACTAAAACTCTCGTCTATCTATTAGTGCAACTTCCATACTTGTACGAGTTTCAGTAAACTATCCATGGTTAAATACAAAAGAGGTTTTATTCATAAAACAGGGGTAAAACATTTCTTTCAAAAGGCCATTTACAACATGTATGTATAAAGATGAATGTGTGCATTTTAGAAATTTCTAGTCTAGCCCCTGACCTCGTAGAATGAGTCCCAAAAGAGAATAGTCCGGCACAACTATTAATGATCACGCGCCAGCCTGTTACCTGTAAGTCATACATAACATACGCCGAAAGAAAACACGAGTATCAATGATGTATCTTGAGTTTCTTTCCTAAATATCCTTAATGATGTATTTAAGCTTACCCATAGAATTGGAACATCTTGCATTTTTCACAATTTTTAAAACTGGAACGGTCCAAGAAACGGTTTACATAAACTATTCCCTTAGCTTTTCAATTTAGAATGGTGTGTGGAACGATCTCAATAAAACTGTTTTGCCACCCATTCCATTCCTCCAATTTGCTTATGGAACTCTTAGTCAATCAAAACGGTTTAGGCACACCGTTCCTCAAATCATTCCAATCATCCCATTTTCTTTTAGAACTTTATTGAAATATGATGATATGAAATGGGCAGGCAAATTGTTTACCCAAATCATTTCCTAGCCTGTTTTACCTGATGCAGATAATTTGTAAAACAGTGGATTACTTCTAACACACTCTTAATCAACACATGCCTCTGGTGTTTAACATCCACTTCATTCTCACAACATTCCTAACCACATATACTTTCATTTAACCATCAATTTCATGCATCAACGTTAATATAACATACCAATACCCACAATTAGTCTCATAATCAATCATGTATTTCTTTATCCATATATGCAATTACATATTCTAAGCTCTTGCGTCCTTTGACGCCCTTTTTCCTCTTGCGCCCATTGATGCCTAATAATTAAAATATCAATTTCCTTCCTAATTATGCTTCTTTCTATTAAGCCTCTGACCGATACCAAATCCTTTCTTGCATCCTTTAACACCCACATCCCTATCGCACCCTTTGATGCCTCTAGCTTTCTCTTATGCACTTTGGCACCTCGAAATAATCTTGTATGCCCTTTGACACCTCTAAATGACCTATGTGCCCCTCGGAACCTCTAATGAAATCCTTTGTGCCCTTTGGCACCTCTAATGCATCGTGATTTTCATGCGGTAAAATATGTATGCCATTAAATGTGAATTACATGCCACTACTCATCCAAGTCACTTCTATCTCAATGCACACATCATGATAAAACATTCATTCACACAATGCCAGACATAACTCATCTTATTTCACACAAGACTAACAACATATTAACATATTTGATCAACCACTCAATCAAAACCATTCACATGCAACACATGCAACATATCATATTTTGTATAATTTAACCATATGATATCATCCATCATCTTTGTTCTGAATACACACTCACCTAGAACCTGTGGCCTAGTATTTCCACTCCGGCAAGCTCTCTGATCTGGCATCCGTATTGTCCCCTATGAAAACATAAAACACATGTGTCAATATAAATTATTCATTTATTCTTCTTTTCACCCATACAACTCAGAGAGTGTATGGGTTAGTTAAGTTTTGATCGCACACTCATATTTCTCTTAATCTTTTCCCCTACCCTCTCTCTCCTAATTCC
Organism: Breynia disticha f. nivosa; assembly: GCA_948193385.1. Taxonomy (NCBI): domain Eukaryota; kingdom Viridiplantae; phylum Streptophyta; class Magnoliopsida; order Malpighiales; family Phyllanthaceae; genus Breynia; species Breynia disticha. The sequence goes on along the minus strand of CANYCX013482397.1, from coordinate 1,151 downwards.
ACCTTTCCTTTTTTTCCCAAAACCCTAATTTGATGTAACATTCTTCTTACATCCTCTGACATGTCGACATCTTTAAATCCCTAAGCTTATGTATGGCCTCCTATCCCCTTTCCACCTATTTCCCTCCCCAATTATAATTTCCTACAGATTTACGGTTAAAGTCTTACCTTGGTTTACTTAGGGCTCGAGGCTCTTCCCATACAATTTCTCGAGATAGAATGGGGAATGACAGAGGCAAAATGGATTAGTGTGTGTATATGGTTAATTGGGGGGAAAGTATGGCCTGGATGGAGAGAGACATATCTTAGGGTTTTGAGGGTGTGTTATAAAAATTTTTGTTCTGTCGTTTTATCCACATGTCACGACGCGAACAGTCGGGAAAATGGACATTTAAGTCGTTTCATAAACTGTTCCCCTGCCTCTCAGCCCAACATATGACAATACTCTGAATCCAAAACAGTTTGAGGGATGACCTGGCCAGGCCGCTTCCCAAACTGTTTGGTCTGTTTCAAATTATTTTCTTTCTTAAAATTTACATTAGTCATGCTTTTTTATTATTATTTTATTATTTATTATAACATTCTGGATATTTTTTGTCATTAAATGACGATTAATTAATGTTTAAATATTAATATATAAAGGTATATGAAAGGTCGATATAAGGTTGATGTGAAACGATCGAAGAAAATCAGAGAAATTCTGAATTAGGGAAGTACGTGCAGTGGACAAGGAAGTACGCGGTGTTGTGCCAACCACGCGTAGTTAACTTGCCACCATGCGTGGATCCCGATCAGGCTGAAAAAAATGTAAGGTTTCGAAGTATCGGGAGACTAACCTATACCTTCACTTACCAAATATTTTACCAGAGCCAAAGAACAGAAGGGGAGCTGAGAAAAGGAGGGTTTTGATCAGAGAAAGTGTTTTTGCTTGATTTCTTTTTCAATCTTTCATCCTAAGTTGAAGGTAAGAATGGTTAAGGTTTACTTAAGGTTGATATTAGGTTGTTTGCTGAGTTATATGATTGTATTAAGATGAATTCTTTGCTGGAAAATGATGATTATGAACTGAGATTTATGCATTGCATATGAGGAAATGGATAGGATAGTTTTGGAGGAAGAAAAATTGATAAAAGAGTGAAGAACTGGGAGTTT